>JAMZAV010005616.1:0-43329 GCA_024449915.1 Sweltsa coloradensis
TGGCTTCGAATCAGTTATAGCAATCCACATTGTGACGTCTCTAGAGAGTATAGCACCGTGGGTAGACGCACTGTCGGACTTAATAAACTGGGTCCCAAGAAAATAATCCCAATGACCGTAATTAACTGTTAGATTTCGTACACGCGTACGACGAATACTCCGTTTCGATAGCTTTCCGGATCTTATTCACTACCCACACGCTCGTCGGCGGACTAAAAATCCTATGCACTGAAAATACACGCATCACAAACACGCCACACGCATAATAATACACTAGACTTGTGATTGTCTCTAGGTTGGCTAAGCCTTGACTTGTCTTGATAAATCACTGCGAGGTAGGTAGACACTGGGCTGTAAAACTGCAATTTTAATTATATTATATTTTCGCTACGCTAGATAAATAGGCGCACAGCAATACAGACAGGACAAGCATTCACGTTGTGACACTCGACGAACCCGTGTAGCTATGGAGGGCCTCTCCCGAGACCCATTGCGTAATCATATCTCGAGCTAAGCCGATACGCGGGAATTCCGCACTTACCAGCACCACACTCAATCTTAAATGTGTAACGAGTGCAATGCACAGCTTGCACACGCATCCGAATAATTTGATAACTTCTCCTCTGACCGAAGAACAACCAATTGCTATACAATACACACTCGAGATGACACGTCATATTTTACAGATGGCGCGTAGAGACGCTGTGGTCATGCGTGAAAGTATTTGTCACAACTGAACTTTTGTCACATGTAATGCTAATATAAACGTTTTGTTACCTCGTCAAATCCTGAAGTTATCATAAAAGAAAGGAGATCAACATACTAGTAATGTTCGGATGACAACGCAAACTATTGATCTATAGTTTATAAAACGTTATTAAGATTAATGGAAAACGATGTTGCATTAAAAAAGCTTAACAAAAAGTTAAAGGTTATATCAACACAGTTCTCTCAGTGTGAACACGTGTTACACATAAACAAATATTTAGACCATATAAAGTAATCTTAATTTGAATTAGCTAGGCGTGTTTGACAGTAATATTTTCAACTGTCATGGTGCCAACACGTTGAATCAGAAAACTTATAGAAATTGAGAAAAGTTCCCAATTTTACTCTCATTTAGCATAAAAACGTGATTATTGCCTATTTTTCTACTTAATAATAAAACAGTCATAGTTAGCATCATTTAGTGAAAAAGGACATTAACGAATTTTAGGGTCCCTATAGTTATACTTCATAACATGTTTGGCTGCGTCCAAATAGACGACCAAATCCATTGCCTGAAATCTTTCCCTGAGGGATTGTAATCTAACGTTAATCATTCTGTAACGATTTGGAAGTGGTTTGGGAAGACCTCCCCTTTAAAAATCGAGCATGTCTGCCTCCGCTTCTTGCTGGAGGCGTTGCAGCAGCGCAATGTATACGGTGTATATTTTATTGGATGAGCGAAGCAAAGACTTCTATTTCACTGACTCCCCCAAAAAATTAGCTGTTTGTTTGCTTTCTTCCGGGCAAACGGCATATCGCTTCCAACCCAACAAGACCTCTCAAGTGCAAATTTATTGCAAAATGAGGTTAAAAAAAAACCTCTCAAGTACAATAAAATACTCAACAATAGGAAATTCATAACAATGAATATGTATCTAATAACTAAAGATGAATTTTTAAATGACAAATCATTTTCACAATGATCACTTGAGAGCAAACGAAATAATATGTTTTTTATCTCTCCTGAACATTTTTACTTAATGCACTTGAGTGGTCTTGTTGGGTTGGCAGCGATATGCGATATTGATGAAAGTTTGAGGAGAACCTTCGAAATCTCTGAACTTAGACTCGCTACGTTTTTGGGTACAATCGGAGAAATATTTCTCATGAATATCGTACTTTTACGATTTTTTCCGATTTTTAATGTTATATTTTCGTGATATTTGGCCCACGACCGGGCAAACTGCTAAACCGATCTTGATGAAACTTTATGGAAACGTTCTAAATCACGGAACTTAGATATTTTATGATTTTGGGGACAATCGAAGAAATATTTCTAATGAAAATCGTACATTAACTATTTTTTTACGATTTTAAGTTCGATATTTTCGTGACATTTGGGCCGATTCTGACCAAACGGGTGGGGCTACAACGTTCATAATTTACATCGACATCAAGGCAATGGTGATGTATTGCTTTCTGATGGAAAAGGTTGAAAAAGTTAGCCAGAATCCATAGAATAAAGGTTTTAATATGAGTTTTTTGAGGTTTATAATAACAATTAACAAGTTGCCAGTTGCTCCCAGTCAAGACTCTCGTTGGGGAGGGCTTGACCCATGTTGCTAGGTCGAATTATAAGAAAATGAAAATAGGAATAAGGTTTTTAGGTAGGAATAAATGCGGTTAGGTATCTCTGGCTACTGGACAGATTTGGATAGAGTTAGCCATTTCATTGTAGTGGTCGTCGTAGTGGTGAAGAGTCCGGCAGCAAATTAACACATGGCTGGTCTAGCTTACTCACCGAAAACTCGCGATTTATTGAGATTTAATATAGAAAAATTAGCACAAAATGCTCTCCACACCGATCCCTATGCAGTGAAACACTCGAAATTCTGCCATTGGGGTTTAAACCGCACTTGATCTACTTTGGCGATCGACGCACCTGACGCACAGTAACATAACCTCACTCGGTGATGGCTCACAACTCACTGTTGGCCGCCTCTGCCCGCTGCAAGCTGCAACTTGCAGTTTTCCCGGCAAAACATACCCTGATCACGTGCTCGCTCCCTGACACTTGTCACAGGGTGGCTGACTGGCAGTTGTAGGTGACGCTTAGACCTTTTAGGCCAATGACCATTCGTCTTACAGGTCTCCACTTACTTCAATTGCTAGTGGAACATTCCATTGCAGCTGACTGGGGAAGTCTTGGCTTATTTTAAAATGCCACCTGCTGCTGCTGCTGCTGCTGCTGCTGCTGCTGCTGCTGCTGCCACCTTGCACTCGCTGGCAGCTTTCTACCGTCGACCCAAATTCCGATGTGTCGCACCCTTAGCTAGCCTGCTCAACAGCAAGGCCTAGCCTGCCGGTCAACTGGACTGTTTAGCCCATACTTTGTGCATTGCCCACCTATGGCTTGCATAATTATACCCCTGTTTAGGGCATGAGCCCTAGCCTAAGCTGTATTACACATGAATTTGACAATTAATATACACCTTATACTGTCCAAACTTGGTGCAAAACAAAAATCAATTAGTTTTTTGTTGGGTGCCAGGCCACTCTGGTATTTTAGGAAATGATCTCGCCGACCAAAGTGCCAAAGAAGCTTGTAACAAAGAACAAATTGATTGCCAATTAGTCGTAACGCCTGATCTTAAAGCATTATTTAAACTTAAACTTAAAGAAAAGTGGTGCGAAGAATGGCATATCATGCAAAATAATAAGCTTCGCGAAATAAAAGGCGATGTAACACCTTGGATCTCTCTAAGGCGCTCTTCTCGACGCGAAGAGGTTGTTCTGACCCGTCTACGCATTGGACACACACATCTCACTCAAGGATACCTTTTAAAAGGTGAAGACCCACCACCCTGTGAGCAGTGTGGTGAGATTTTAATTGTTAAGCACATTTTAGTAGAATGTCCTCAACACATGACATAGACATGATGGTGGGTACCATAAATCCCCAGACTGTACAGCAGACTCTGCTAGCTGCCTTAACTGCATACAAGCAAATAATAGATATGGTTTACAATTAAATGAAAACCACAATGTTTGGGACAAAGAATGCAAATGCTATAAGCGCATTGAACAAAAAGTAGCTCAAAGGCAAAGGTTTGGGTGATCTTATCCGGTACGGACATCTCTACACCAGACGGCACAATCATCTTAGATATATTATTAGTTATTAGAATTATTCATTGCACTATTCCTCTCTACAGAGAATAATTGTGTCATACAGATACCATGTATTTGTCCAATGAATAAATACTTACTTACTTACTTACATGGACGAGAGGAATGATTTTAAACTAAAACCTAATTTAAAAGAAATTTTATCTGATCAAACTGAGAACATAACCAATGTTTTTAAATACCTGAAATCAACACAGCTGTACAATAGGATTTAAAATAACATGCCATTATATAAGAGAATACGGGCACTGATAACCTTAGTGTTGTGTGCCCTTAAACCCTAATAACTAACTAACTAACTAATTAATACATTTAAAACACAATAAAATTACTCATATTTAATTGAGATTGTGTTATTTTGAGGGACCATTTGGTATGAAAGGCAGATGAAAACATGTGTTTCTGTAAAGTTCTAGACTCCACTTTATTTATCTTTTTCTTCTTCTTCTAAAGAACCAGTATAATTAACATAATCCATATGGCCATAACACATCTCCCCTATGGGAATAGAAAGTTAATACAAAGTAAACAATAATGATCATAATATGGAGTGATTAATTGTAAGTTAATAAAATAACCAATAATAATCATATAATGATGATTGAAGGAAATCTACTCTATTTGAATTTAATCTCTTACAATGAACTAAATCTTATAATACTAATTTAAATGAGATTCTTTGTGAATATTACTACAAGTTACTACAAATCTAGTTCCTCAGGCTTACGCACTACTCTCCCACTTCTTGTTGTTATCTCCCCGGTGTATTTACGGTTTGTTTGGGAATTTCGGAATAGCGCTGCTCTACCGTCTCTCCATTTGTCGGGGTAGGATGTTGATCACCCATCGTGATTGGATCTTCATCGATGTTTATCGCTTCTGGTAAGGGAGTATTCACTTCTTCCCAGTTCTTTTACGAATGGTGCAGGAACAGGATGCCATCTATTTCGGGAAACCTCGCCCAATCGGGTTTTTAGTATGTAAGAACGTGGTTGATCAGCTTTCTTCCAGACTTGGCCATATCTCCAAAGGTCTATGATCTAGACGAATTCTCCGGGTTGCAGATCTGAAAGTTCCCCGAACTTCCAACTCGACACCTTCTCGCGGTTTGGCCCGTGAATAGGGGAGTTTCACTCCCTGAAACTAATGGCGAGCTCTGGGTCGTCGTCGGGGAACCCTTCCCTTTGACTACCTCCCCGACGGCGACGACAAAGACAACACGGACGGATGATGACACAGACGGAGACGACCACGACGTGGAGGAACCCCTGCCCTCCCCATATGCTTGTGGGTGGTTCTGACCAGCACAAGCCTGTCACCTCCTTGTCCCCCCGCGTCATACTTTACGTCCCTCCCTTCGTCTCGATTAGCCAAGTTGCATAAATATGAGACGTAAAGCAATATCCAATCCAAAAAATCCATGCCATGTGTTGTAGTTTTCCTTCTGTTTTTTATTTCTTTCATTTTCCTTCTTTTCCAATTGTTCTTTTGATGGGATCATTGTCGAAGTTGTGATGGAGGTTTTGGCACAGTTGATCTAATCTTCCGCAATAAAAAAAAAAAAGCAAAAACCAATCCAATCCAATGTAGTCGGAGTTTCGCTATTTTCACGCCGGCTTCCGCGAATCCATTTGATTGGGGGAAACTTGCACTACTACGTAGGTGTTTGAATCCGTAGTCCTTTGCAAATGACGCAAACTCTGAAGACTCGAGGATTTGGAACTGGGGACCTTGATCACTCATGACGACTTCTGGGATTCGAAACCGTGCAAATATGCTTTTGATATGTTCTATTATTAAAGATGCACGTAAATGTTTCATTAAAACAATTTCAAAGAACCGCAAGTAGTAATCTGTAACCACAAGGTACCAGTCACCATTTAACTTAAAACAAATCCATAGCAACTTTTCCATGCTCTGCTGGGGAACGGAGATGGTTTGAGTGGCTCGTGGCGATTTTGGGTTTCTTGAACACATTGGCGACAGTTCCGCACGTGCTCTTCAATTTGCCTCAAAATACCTGGCCACCAACATGCTTGGCGAGCACGAGCTCTGCTCTTGGTGAAAACCTTCGTGTCTTTCATGTATGCGGTGAAGCATCTCCTCTCGTAGTTTTTGAGGTATGATGAGTCGACAGCTTTTCATCAGTAATCCCTCTTGAAGGGTGATATCACTTCTGTCATTGTAGTAAGGTTTAAGACTGGGTGGAACTTCCTCTTGTTTTGGCCATCCATGTTCTGTAACCTTCCTGCAAGTTTACAAATATGATCCTCTTGTTGCGCTGCCATACTTTTTGCAGACGCACGTCAGTGAATGGAAGTGTTTCGACTATTTGTAGAACATATCGGTACGCCATAGTTTCTTCTTCCGATTCGGAACTGGCATTTTTCACCCTGGGTAGTGGACTTCTTGAGAGTACATCAGCTGCAAAAATGCGTTCGGCATATGTTCGACATTTGGTGTGGGATGCCATTCCCTCTTGACGCTTTTGTTAAGCTGTGTTAAGTCCACACAAATCCGGATTTTCCCTGAAGGTTTACGTACCACGACCATCGGGGCACACCACTCGGTAGGGCCTTCAACTGGTGAAATTACGCCCGATTCTGTCATTCTCTGAAGTTCCTCTTGAACTTGTTTCCGTAAAGGAATAGGTACCGTTCGAGGAGTGATAACTGCAAAGGGCTTAGCATCATCTTTTAATTGGATGTATATGTTACTGGAATTTTTCCGAAGTCCTGAAAGAGTTTAGGAAACTCAGTTTTTACGTTTGAAGCTGTTAACTTCCCTATACAGTTAATAATTTGAAGGTCTTCGATCGTTGAGCGACCAAGAAGAGGTGCGGTTAAGTCTTTTATTAAGTACAGATTTTTGTAAGTGGTTTTAATCTTTGTGGGGAATTTTTACCGATTTGACCATGCTATTGCAGTCAAGTAGAGTCCTACCTGGTCCAAATAGTTTTAGATCAGAAGATACAATAGTCATCTCTTTCTCTAGGGGATAGCCTAGGAGGATAACCGAAACATCTGCCCCACTGTCTATTTTAAAAACAGTTTTTTGATTTTGGCCTCTAATAAGTTCGACCGACCATTTAAACCGGTGATTTAGGCCTACCGTTTGACACAAGGCCCATGAAGCCTCACACGTGAGCTGTGCTTCTTCGGTTGCGACTTCTCGAAGAATATTTTTCTTTGCTTTGTGGCATACCCTTTGCCCCATGGCCTACTTTGTGACATACGTAACATGTATAATTCTTGGCAGGACAGTCTGCTTTTTTATGGGTCGGTGTTCGACCACACCATTGGCAAGTTATTACCTTTAGGCTTGTTTTGACTAGGCCTATTATTATTGTCTCCTGTAGGATTCCCTACAAATTTCCCTAAACCTAGTAATAATATAACAATATCTGCTGCAAGTCAGTCACTGTTTTTTTATGGCAAGTATTACTCTGGTTTGCACTGGTTTCCACGTTTTCGTTTCTCCAATTTGCATATTGCCAAAAAGATATTGCACAGTGTTCAAAAACTCCAGCCAAGTTGCATAAACATGAGACGTAAAGCAATATCCAATCCAATCCATCGTCTCTTGATATTTCTCAGCGCTAGATAACCTTATGGCTAACTTCTTACCATTGAAGTGATAATCTTAAACGACTGCAAACTCTATTGCAGCTGCAGTTTTATGGTTCAATAATGATGTAGCTTGTCCCACTTTCATTTAATCGTAATTTCCGGGATTTAAGATGCTTTATTTTAGTTGAGGTGCCAGTTTTAGTTCCAGTTCAGAGTCAAATTAAAGTAATTGCTGAATACAGCGGATGTGTACCTCGTTCCTTGGCAATTGTTTTTTTTCTACTATATCTTCAGGGCCCCGATTCATGTACATTTATCCCGGGTATAAGTGGTATAAGGACGGTATAATGCAGGACATGGCAGGATAAGGCCTGGTTAAGTCTGAGCAACTCTCATCCAATCAAAAATTTCCAATGCAACAACAGACACAACAAATGTTATTTTCCACTGCATTCCACAGCCATGTAAATCAGCAAATTAGCAAATGAACACTGAAAATTTGCACCATCTTTTGTTTTACATTTTCATTTAGTGACAGAAGATTGCGTGATATCGTTAAAAGAAAAGAAAAGGCGTATTATTGCCGTAAATTTTGAATAGCCTAGGACTATCATACTATTTTTTATCTGCATTAGGCTTTTAGTAATCAAAACTAGTTATTTGTGCGGGTTGTGTGTCTAAACAAGGTCGTGCAGGCCTAGGGTTGTCTAGAAGAGGCCTAGGGCTTGTCAAACGTGTAAACGTAAGTATTAATTTTATATATTCCTATAGCCTAATGGAACTTTAGGCCTACACTGTTGTATTATGAATAATTTTCTACATCTGGGGCCTAGGCCCGGGATGGTTTCTGATTTCTTTTATGAGAGAAATGTCAACTTTTCTCGTTTTACACATAGACGCAAAATTTTAAAATGTCCGCCATCTGTTTACATATATTTCTTATCCCCGTGCGAGGCGGATAAGTCTTCATGAATTGGATTCGGAGTTATACCGCACTTATACCACCTAAATCTGCTTATACTGGATAAAAATGTACATGAATCGGGGCCCAGGAATGTAATGGATTGTTTTGAAGTTTGATTCAAAAACTTTTCAGCTCAAATTCTTGCATTTATTTTTAAAAAAAATTTAAAATGTTGACGGACTGGGAAACAAGACTTTGAGATGCTGTACACTATTAAATATTAAGTGAACAAGTGTTTCAGTAATATGCTTTTAACTGAAAGTAACTTTGTATTTTAGATCGTCAAATAACTCCCATGACCTATCCAATCTTCTTCAGAATGCACAATAATGGCTTACACCCTGACTGGATAGAGGTGGTATGAATGATGCACAACCTCTTAAATTAAATTGTTTGTCAATTATTTGCAATTGGGGAGGAACGGGGAGGAATATACTTCAACCTGCACTAGATTATTTCTTCAACTCCCATCGATGTAAATGGAGACGACTTGTCAGGCTGTAGTCCTTTCAACTAAGAGATGATACCCAGTAGAAAAATGCCTGGTCCTTAAACCAGTGCACACTTGATGTGTTCTTAAATTGGTAGTTACCGTTTCAGTGTATTTGTGTGGCACAGATTCGTCTTCCACAGGCCTGTAGCACATGGGATCATCGGTAGGGAGCGCACGTAGTATTGTTTCTTCCAGGGCACCAATACCGCTCTGGACAAGCTGTTCTGAATGTATCCGTTCTTCGGGGAATGCTTGCTTAAGGTCTGTTTGCGGGCAGTGCGGTGATGAACATGTTAGTTCTTGACTTTGTTTGAATTGTTGACTTTTGTTGTTTGTTTAAATTATTGTAAGAGTGAGATTTTTGATTGCACGGAGAAGTGTCCAAAGGCAAGAATTTTATTAAATCTGAATGATTTAATTATTTTAGATGACGATTTAAAGTTGCTTCTTGCGTGATTGAATAATGTTTCGATATCAATGTGTTTAAATCGCTTTTTGTGTAAAGTTGTGTTTTTCCTTATGTGAGAATGATACAATTTCATATTTTGTAATAACAATAAAAAAAGAAATAATAAAGGAGGAGGAGGTATAAAGATGAAAAAGGAACAAACCTTGATCATAATGGCAGAGTAGCTTGAAGTATTAGATGCTGTATTTTGTTTGTACCGATATCGGCCTTCAACCGTTTCACGGCCCGAGGTTTTTAAGCCCCACAGACTGAAGATACCCAGTTGAAATTCCTTCAAATCTTTTTTCTTCATTTTTTATTTCCATTTCATGCATGTGAAGTTTCAGTGTTTTTTTGTTTTTTGAGGGTGGTAAAAAGACCCTTCCAATTTGTTACTTTACACTTTTTAAAATATACCGTGCACAACTGTGGAGGAACAAGAGATATAATTATAATGATCTGGCATTTCCAAAACAAAAGTAAATTTTATGATATTCAAGATTATAATGGAGTACAATACTAAAGTCAATTTTTTTAAGCCTAGGCCTTTTTTGTGATTAATCATAAGGATTTCAACTGCGCAGCAGTTTGAGTTAATATCAATGGATTTTGTGGAGATCAATAAAAAAATGTATCATTCATCATTAAAAAAATTCGGGTGGATTATAATGGAGTCTGTATTATATCGCGCTCGCATATCAATCACCTGGACAATTATCCACTTATTTCCTTCCTTATATTTCCACTACCCTTACAGTCCAGGCATAGGTCCACACCAGGAAAAACACTGCCAGGCTTCAGTATAGCTACGATGAAATCTTGTTTTCTTGTTTTAACATTTTAAATGGGGTTGTCGAACAATATTATTGTTCCGACTGGGAATTAGCGAGTCCATAGACTTGTGCGCACGTCACACATTAAGATATTGACATGACAAACCAATACACAAAATGACATTATCACTTTCTTTAACTTTGTTTCATTTTTGTTATATATGGAATGTATGCCTACAGGTGAGCTTTTCTCGGATCCACAGCGAAACAATTTAATCAACCTCTTCGAAACGACCTTTTTTAGGCCCACTAAAAGACGCGTGTCGAATTAGCATCTTTAAGGCGGTCCTTTGCCAAGCGTCATCGCCTGACATTAGACTCGGTAACCCCGTACTTCCTACCTGCTTCGGAATTATTAGTTGTCTCTACACGATTGACGACCATCACTTTAAAATTGAGAGTCGTACGTTCGTATGCACCCCTTCCCAATATTTACGCTAGGGCCTGGTTTTCGATGAAAAGCTAACATGGAAGCCCCATCTTCAACAATTAAAATCAAAATGCTTGAGATCCTTGAATATTCTCCGTGCTCTCAGCAATTGGGGTGCAGACCGAATTATCATGCTGCAATTATACAGAGCACTTATCTGCTCAAAATTTTGACTTTTCTAGCTTTATTTACAACTCTGCTAGTGGTCGAGCGGCCAGGCGGCCCGGAGACGCTTATTTCGATGAGGTACCCCTACCGGCGGTAGAACAAGATGATATTATACTTTTTAGAAAGATTACTTCAAAATACATACGATAAGCCGTATCCGAGAAAAATCCATCTTGTTCTACATGCCGTTTTGGCGCTTTGAGTGCGCCGCGACGCTTCCGCACGGCGCTTCACTCTTTTGATCATTATTTCCAAACCAAACAAGATACATTAATAAACTTAGTACTATTGTTTAGAAGAAAAATATTCCTTTCCAGTGAATACCCACATTAAACCATTACAAATATTTTAGGGTATTTAAATTGGCCTACAACGCAAAAATGTGACTTTTTATCAATTTTACTTGGATATTCAATGCCAATTTACGAGAACATTTGAAAACAATATTGTTGGTTATAAGTCTTAAAAACATGCTGTCACATGTGTTATAATACTACAATGCACAGATAGTTATACGAAGTCGATGAGATTGTGCATGACATGCGTTTGTTCGGCCGCGCGTCTTATTTAGTTCCGCTGTCACGCCAAGCACATTGTGAGTTGTAAGCGCCAAACCGCTCATACGTTACCATTCGGCCATGTAGGTATCAACGAAAGTCTTTGTGATTTAGCAGTGTAAGTTCTTTAAATGCTATTATGTCATATTTTATCTCAATTGAACATTTGGTTCAGTTTTTGTCAATCGACAGCAAATGCAGGAACAAAGCTGCATTGCAGTCTTTCATCACAAATATAATAATTTTTTTTAAACAGTGCTGCTTCATTGATGTAATTTTTAACTGAATAGTGTGGCCAACACTAAAATAAATTTGGAATTTAAAGACCATCTCGTTGGAAACATGCTACTGTAGCAGTACACAACGTTTATTGTTGTTTGTTCCGTGCTTTGAGATTATTTGCGTGTTTGTTATGTAAATCACGATAATATTATATTTATAGCTATGACTGGAAAACAGTATTCTCATGATTCAATCCCATATTATTGTTATAACATGATCGAACATTAATTGCATGGAGTATTTGATATCATTTTCTTAATGCAATGCCAAAATGGGTAAACTGTGTTTCAAGATTTATGTATATATACGAATTGTATCTATGGATGACGAACCAAAAACAAAGTACTAAACTCAAGAAAGTAATCGATCAGACGCTGTCTATTCTGTGACGGCAAATTGTTAGACACTGGGTCTGTTATCGACCTGTACCAAAAATACGTATTATACTCGTATCTGTTACCGTATAAAGATATATATATATAAAAAAAAACTGAATGTGAAATTCCACTCTTCTTGCAGTTGGGCTGTTGATCAATTATCTTGTGCTATTGAAAAAAATACACCCAGTATTATAAGAGGTACCGGAAGGCGAGGTCGATTGCGTCGGGACCTACACTGTTACAAAATTATGTTATTTAACTGAACATTTACGTGAGATTTCTGTATTATTTGACCGAAATTCCATGTTTCTTAGAAACACAGACAACCTCTGTGTTTCCTTTTGTTATTGTGGTCGCTAGCTGAAAAAAGAACCACATTCCATGGCGCGACAGGCTGCTTGCTCTGTTCTGGTCAAGTTCTGGCAGGAGGGGACGGGGGAGAAGGTAGATTTGAAGGGGTTGCCGCCGCACATCACACCCGCGCATGCGCGTGACTTGTCTAGCAGGCAGTGAGACGGCAAAGCGAGCAAGGCGATCTTCCGCATCCTGTTGCTGTATTGTAATGATTGTACAACGCTACGCTAATTCGTAAAAAGGACGAGATTGTAATTGTGGCTACGCAAGACTGTGTATTTATTAATCCGTGTGTTCGAAGATATTCATCTATCCTCTTCTGAGACGGCACAGGTATGTTTTCACTTCATATTAGGTAGGGCCTTGGCCCTAACCCTACTTTTCATTTTACTATGCACGTGTTCGTCCCACCTTGGGTCTCTATAGCAGCTAGGCCTAGGCTTGGGGTAGGCCCTAGTGACTATTTTAGGCCAAGGCTTGGCCATAGGCCGAGGCCTAGGGCCTACACTTTGTTCGCTTGTTCTTGGCGTAATAAGTATGCATTGGCCAGACCACCTAAGATTGATCAATGTAGGCCTACCGGTAGCCTAGGCCTAGGGCTAGCTTATGCCTTAGGCCTACAAAATAAACCAGGTTTTAAACGCATGTTGAATAGGCCTAGGGGCTAGGCCTACCCAGACCTTCCACACACGTGGTTCATTGGCCTAGGGCGCCTAGCCCTATGCATTGGCCTAGGCCCTACTTACAGGTCTAGTTATCGTGGCTAGCCCCTAGGCCCTAATTAAAAACGCTGGGGATATTCGTACAGTCAGTCGGAAAAAATAGTGCAAAATTATTCGACAGTCAATGATCTGATTGGCTAAAGGCGTGCCATAATAAAAGTGTCGTCCTTCCGTCGTCATTTTTTGCTGTTTTAGTAACAACAACATAAAAACTCAAGACCTAAACGTCGCTATTTTAAACGAGAGTCCACTTTTTGGTAGGCCTAAAAAATGTCGTCGTCGTCCTTTTTGCTGTTTTAGTAACATAGGGGTAATGTGGGTAGGGCCTAATGGGGAACAAAGGGTAATCGGGAACAGTGGCATTCCCTTGTTTCCGTTTGAAAACAAAATTATGAAAACTACTGTACTGTTTAGCTCCATTGATGTTTTTGGCCAGGCAATTACAATTACTTGCATTGCTACTTATGTTCAGTGTTTTTTTAATTTTCTTTTGTGGCCCTGTAAAAAAATCATGCTATTGTTTTTACACTTTTTACTACCCGGTACTTTCAATTATTTACAGGCTAATGCAGTAACACAAATAAAACAGCATGCAAAGAAAGTTACGTCTACTTCTTGTGTCAACATGATCATGATTTTCATTATTTTTTAACAGTATGCATATCATTAAATTTAATGATGTTCCTTATTAGGCCTACCCTAACAAGGTAATTTTGACAGGAACACACAATGAGGGTAATCAGGAACAACGTAGGTAAAGAGGAACAAGCCATTTAGCACTGGGTTAATATCTGTGGGGTTAATGGGAACAAACATATACACACATCGGTACACATTGGCAGTTGGTCAATTCATTCTAGCTCAATTTAAATCGGGAAAAAGAAAAGCACAAACTTTTCGATTTGTGCGCATCATAAGACATTGTTGTTACTGAATATCGTGTATTGGGCACCAAGTCAGTGAACAATGATCATTATCTAGGCTATGTATAGCAGAAGAGTGATGTATCCATTATGACTATTTCTGACATAATTGCAATCCTCCCATTTCCCGACATGGGTGGGTGGGGCTAACAATTGCATCAAGTATAAGTTTGCCTTTAAAGTTGATGTGAAAGAGGCCTAAATCACTATGCCATAGCATTATTCAGACATGTGGGCCTGATTCATGACTTCTGTCAACTCACTTTTTGTTTAAAGTAGGCCTAAAGCTCTAGTCATGTTTATATATGCATTTCTACTTTTATCACTCTTTTCTGTTTCTTTTTACCTTAAGTTGGAAGTGTGGTCAAATCTGACCTATTGGTACATAGACTCATCTAATAATATCTAAGCTGCTTACATAATGACCATAAAAATAAGTAAAAGCTAATATCAAAATGTTTTTTGTTTTCATTGTCATTAGTTTTAACTATTGTCATCCCTGTTTCCAGGGTTGTTTCACAGATAAAGTATTTTTCATTGTTAGGGCCTTAAGTACAAAGTACGATGTTGAATGCACAGAAAGCCATTAGGCCTAGTTGAAATGCTCAAAACCCAATTTTCATATGCCTAACCTACCTACTCGAGGTGTATTTATAGGCCTAGCTGTGGGTAGGCCTCGTTGACCGGTTGAAAGTGGTGAATGGATTGGCTCTTTAACTGTTGCTTACAGAAAAATAAACAATTAGGGTACCTACTTCTAATCGTCGGTAGAAAACAAAGATAGGCGGAAATGACCATAGTCTTGCAAACTGCAAAGCTTAAACCTGGTTTTAGATAGGCCCCGTTCGGCCCCGTTGCAAACACAATTCTAGATGATAAAAGCGTTTAAAAGTGCTAGGCCTAGGCCTATTTTAAGGAATAGCCTTATCTCTACACCTCCACGTGTAGGTAGGCAGCCTAAAAAGGACTTTTGTTTAAAATAGAAACGTTAAAGGTCTTGGAAAGTTTTTTGTTGTTAGTAAAACAGCAAAAAGGACGACGACAACCGAAAAAAAAAGACTTTCGTTTAAAATAGAAATGTTAAAGGTCTCGGAAGATTTTTTTGTTATCAAAACAGCAAAAAGGACGACGACATTTAGGCCTAGGCCTACCAAAAAAGACTCTCGTTTAAAATAGCGATGTTAAAGGTCTTAATGTTTTTTTGTTGTTACTAAAAAGCAAAAAAGGACGACGGAAGGACGACACTTATTACGGCGCGCCTTTATCCAATCAGATCATTGACCGTACGAATAATTTTGCACTACCGGTAGTCGTACGGCTGACCGTACGAATATCCACAGCCTTAATTTATTGAATAGGATTCGTGATATTTTATTGTAGTTCGTACCAGATAATAATGTCACCGCCGAGGGATCGCAGCACTGTCGTCTTCGCACTGTGACCAGTGGTTAGGAAATAACTTCACATGTTCTGTTCTAAAAAAATATCGATATTTAGCATTAAAACAGCTTCCGAAAATTGAAAACACTTATTTTAAGTTAAGACTTAGACGAAATTGAAGATTAAAGCAGTCGTGTAAGAATTGTGACACATTACGGAAATATGATCATCAAACAAACACGAGCGTCGACGTTGGCAGCAGTTGTGAGGGAAATTTAAACATCAATACCAAGGCCCTAGAACAAAAATCAACTTTTCAAACTGATTTATTAGCCATTCCTCCTTTGGATTTATTTTTACTCCCTGATGGTAGAGATTAGAGAATTATTTACATGCCATAGAATAATAGTTTTTGATTATGAAATATCACAATATGGTAGCCAAATGAGTAATTTTGGAGTTTGTGTTAGTTTTCAAAGTTGACATACAAGCTCTCAGTTCCGACATCATGTGCATTCTTATCTGGTACGAACTAGGGCCTATAGTTTCCGAAGTGTAAATAATAGAAATGTCAACGCCTCTTCTTTGTTTTTCTTGTAGCTCGATTTTGAGCCATAACGTTGATTGAATAATAGTGGCTCAAAATTGAGCTAGGCTACAAGAAAAACAAAAAAAGGGGTAGATTTGTCAATGCACTATCTGTCAGCTTAACACAATTTCAAGTAAGAATTTTATAAAAAATAAAGTTTATAAAAAGTGTGATTTTATTGACCACTTCAATATTTTAAATACCGATATTTTCCAGGGATTACCCATTGACGGCAAGCCGGAGCGGAAGTCCTAGAGGGTTGGCTTGGTTGCTTTGGTTTACTGTCCCCCACTGAAATTCAGTTACGTGACTGAGTGGGTAGACTCTAAATACGGATTTATTTATTTATTTAAGTAATTTAAAAGAGGGGGTCTCACTCAGGTACTCGGACAAGTAACCCACGGTTTGACTATAGTGTGGCATTAGCCATATTAGGCCTATAGTAAATTATTGCAATTTATGAAAATGATTTGATCCGTATTTAAACCTTTATTGGTTAAACCTCTATTTAATCTGCAGCGCTCGCTACCTAACACGAGTAGGCCCTACCGCCTGGCCATCATGCTTGTCCACATGCCATCATCATAAATGTTTGTGAGCTAAATCCTTTCAACAGTAGGCCTATAATTATTATCATTGCATAATGTTAATATAGCATACACAGGTTTGCAAAATTAATAAAAAAAAACATAGTAGTACTAGCTATTGGCCTACCTCTAGAGGGCACACAATAAATTCTTGAAAATTCCTATAATCCCCCTTTTTAAAAGGCCAAGAAGTACCTATACTACCCTTGTTTTTTTTACATTTAATTTAAGACCATGTGGCTCTAACAAGGCCTACAATCAAAAAAGTATGTGTGTAGTACAGTGATTGGCTTATATTTGCAAACTATTTCATACAATGTAATGCCTGGGATAAAGCCGCTGAAATTCCTCAGCTCTTATGTTAACGCTTGTAACTCTTAATGAATCAAATTTGTCCCCTAAAAACAGTTTTGAACCTCCATTTCACGTAACACCTCTGTAGGCAGGTTGTTGTTGACTTGCGACCCTAGAAGTTTTGCATACTTCCGGTTAATTCTGCTTATGCCTGGACCCTTGTTTTTTACTGGCAATTTTTGTTGATTTTTCCGTAGCCTTTCATTAATTATCCACTCCCATTAAAACAGGCATAAAACACATAATTTTTCTGTAGTCTAACACAAGCTCTTAGTATGTAGGCCACCAATGGTTTAAGTAGCAGGCGTAAATTTTCCAAATGCCTGTCTACGGTTAATTAGACGAGTGAGCGCAGCGAACGTAGTCTACAACGCTACTCGATCGGGCCTTGGTCGTGATTAATTCTGTATGTTAAATGTTAAATGTTAAATGTCTGTCTGTCCAGGCTCATACGGCCGAACGGCCAAATAGACCGAGCTGAAATTTTAAACAGACATCAGTGACCAGGTAACTGAGAACTGCTAACAAAATGAGCACAATCTGTTACGATTTAAACCTGCAAGAAATAAAAAACTGAAAAATTCGTTGAAATGTATGGGAATTATTTTAACGACAATGGTTTTCATTTTGAAATAATATTTTTTGTTTGTTATTTACCTGGCTGTGAAATGCCGTGTCCAAGGTTAATCGAATGTTGGACGTCAAGGTACCCCCAAATTCCGCTCGTAGATTGAGTAAACCTTGCAATATTTTCACGTATTTCCTACTGGCCATGTTTTCCGTAGTATTGTCACAGATGATGGACTACACTGCGTTATATGCATTTCAAAACATGTTAAATAATTTAAAAAATACAATCCAGAAATTACAAAATCTTTCCCGACCATTAAACCCACGTCTTCCACATTACGGTTATAAGTGCGCTTTAGCCAACTCGACTAGGGAAACGCCAAAGTCGTTGTTAGACGAGTGAGCGAGTCATGTGTTGAGTACACGGCAACATTTGCATTTAAGTTTGATAATTATATCGGTATAGATAATAGGGTTTTAAGTTGAGTTGGTAATTAATTTTCAATGTTAATAATTTTGATGGTTTTACATTTAAATTGAGTATTTCAAATATGTTTACAGAGTTATGTATTATTTTGTGTATATTGTATATTTTAATGTCTTTAATTTTATGTTTTTTATCGATAGGCTATGCTATGATTTACACTTGTGGAGTATTTGTACTCTGTTGTAATATGCATGATAATAAATCATAGACCGATTTGCATGTCGAAATGTAAATTCTTTTATAATTATATTTCTTGTAATCGAAACCAATGATTTATTGTATAGTTTGCATAGCAGACTAGCCATATGAGTTTTATATCAATTAATAATTGCAATTTGGAGTAACCAACAGTAATTAAAATCAGGTGTGGGAGGTCCAAAGAGTGAGTCCTGAGAGCCTATATCGAGGCCAAGGTCTCTGGACAACGAAAAATAATTGGTTTCTGAAAAACTCGATGAAAGGCGAGAGCCACGTACTAGACAAATGTCTGGTTCCACACAACGGATGTCGTGTAGCTTTTGGGCTAGGCCCGCCGTATAGTCGGTAAACAGCACGCATCATTGCACTACAGCTAGTTAGGACCAAGATTTTATCAGGTTTCGTCGAAGCCTCACTTCTGAGTACTTACAGCCAAAAAGGGGCTATACTGAATGCGGCTTGAGAAGAAATTTGACCATTGGGCGTTAGTCCCCAGCCGCTACATACCCGACGAGAAGAAAGTCACTGTAGGAAAAACATTTTTACTGAGAAATCGTAGGAGGAGTCCTAAATAAACCACGTGACACTGGCCAAGCAGGGTGCACGCGTACTTTTGCAAGTCAGTCGTAAGTTGGGCTCAGAGTAGGCCAGTGTGGTCGTATCGCGGACAGTCGTGTTGTGGACTCGGTTATCGAGAGTCGTGTCGTTTTGTAAGCCTGTGTGGCTGTATTGTCCTTAGTTTAGAATCGTGATCGGTGCTCGGTGTTGAGTGAGAGCTGTGCCTACCGTGGACCTTGTGTTTGCCGAAAACATGATCGATGACACTTACAATTCGGCAATTCTTATATGGGGTGGACCGTTTTCTGTTTGGCGTTGTTCAATGGCTTTTGAGACGGCCATGCAAAGACGCACAGCTTGACTCTTCAACATGCTCCGAATTGCTGGTGGATGACCGGACTTTGGTTGCTTGCATATTTGTCAACAATTTTACTTTCAACAGGGAGATGGTGTCTGTAAGGCATTATGCTCGTTAGTCTTTTGTGTACGCTAATATCACCATCCCCTGACAGGCAAATTATTTGTTTATCAATTCATTGATTGTTTTTAAATGTACTTTGTAAAATGTATAACTTTTCTTAATCTTGTAGAATTAAGATAACTTACCGATAAGTTTGTTAAATTTGGGCCCATGCAGCTAGATGCTTTTGGAAAACCCTTCTATTATAATATCGGTTTCCCTGCTAGGTGCGGTTTTGTTCCAATTCAAGAAGCATTTGTGTTCATTTGCAGGTTTATTATACTGAACTATATGTGACATTGGGAATTGACTTGTGCACACATGGCCAAATATTGCGCCAAGTTTGCCAGGCCTGAATCAGAAAGCTTGATATTTTGGAAAGAAAGCAATCACCTGTTAGTTTGTACACTGCTGGATGAGGGTTACCCACGAGTGTGTTCACGGTCACATATGTTGTTTGTCCTGTTATGTTGCCCGTGGACGCTAATGATTTCAGGAGTCTGTAGCTCCAGCTTGCAGCCCAGCTTGAGCTGCTCGTTCTACAATGCATTCAAGACCTTCTGCAATATTGTTGGCTGGCAGTAGGGGCAATGCCATTGCCATGCTAATAATACGGTGGCACTCTTCGTTTGCTTCAATTA
Organism: Sweltsa coloradensis; assembly: GCA_024449915.1. Lineage (NCBI taxonomy): Eukaryota > Metazoa > Arthropoda > Insecta > Plecoptera > Chloroperlidae > Sweltsa > Sweltsa coloradensis. Next base: position 19,845 of record JAMZAV010005616.1, read on the forward strand.
AGGGAATCAACCCAAAGCGTTGCCAGTTTCTCCAAAGCGCCTGTAATCAAGTTTATGAACTATGATTATGAATTATGATATAAAATTATTATATTGTTAATGGACCACTGGACCGGAATTATACACTGTTTTAATAAAACTATGTTATTTGACCTAACGTGCGTTGGGCCTTATATGTTGATATTATTTATATTATTAATATTGTCGAGATAGTTGAGGAATTATTGATCTTGAAAACGTAGTGCAGGATGGAATATCGTACTTTGGATCTAGAACAGAAATAAGATGCTTGAACCCCACGTCACTCACCATCGAATAAGGTTGAAAGTCTGTGGCAATCATGCTGCCAATCGCACCAGTTATCTTCTTGGCCCTGTCACTATTTTTGTCATTACGTTGCATTTTTTTTTACAAACATCTGGCAGACACGATTGGCTAGGCCCATCCTGGTCCTAGCCAACCTTTTAGGTCTACCTTCAACGATTTTTCGCCCGATTTCTTGGCGACGTCTTTTTTCTTGGCATCCAAATATTTTGCATTCACTTTCGGATGCATTTGAAGATGGCGAATCATGGCCGTCGTGCCACCCGTTGTCGATTTAATATTCTTGATGCACGTGTTACATCTCTACCCATCTGTTTCTTGCAACTTAACATATTTCAACAAAGTTATCCCATAACTGCCCTGCACCCTTACTTTGTTCAGTCCATTCCTCAAATTTATCTCTCATATATTCCCTTGTACTCTCCTGATCTGCTCTGTAATATCTCCATGAGATTTTTGCCTCCTTGATCTACTCTAAACTCTCACCGTTTTCAAAAATTGTAATAACTGCATTGTGATCACTGATACCTTCTACGAATTCCCTGCATATCCAGTTTTCCACTGGTCTAATTAGCACCACATCCAGGAGGTTTCCCCCGTTTCGGTTTACCCTTGTATTTTCTTAAGTCCTGTTCCAAGCCCTCGTTTATTATCCCATTGACCAATCTCTGTTCCCTAGATCCTATAATTCCTGTCCCACCTTCGCAAGTTACCTTTGGAAGTTTGAGGTCTCCTGCCACTATAACTGTCTTGTCACCAGTTACTCTATCCTTTAGTAATCCTATCGTTGGGTCTACCCCACTACCTGGTGGACTATATACTGCCACTACCTATGTTTCTCCGTGCTTCCCCTGAATTTTTATTCCCATCATCTCACAATTATCCTCCAACCATGATATTCTACCACGGACCTCTTCACCTTTTGGTACCTTTATGATGTTTTCACAATAGTTCAAAATTGTATTAAATGCGACCAATTCAGCGGTGTTACACCACCACCGTATCGATAAATCACAGCTATACTGTAGACAGTGGTGACCTGCTGTCCGAAGTTGACACGGACACATTCATTCGAAGTGCATCGGAAATCGGGGAGGGGGGGGGGGGTTCCGAGACGTCCAATCCAACATAATCATCGACTCTGTGATGTTGTGTGAAGTAAGCATTGATTGATTTAGAGAGGGCATCCTGGTAGGCGTGGAGTGATGCTAGGTTCAGATAGCAACATGGTGGTTACTTGGCGGACACTACTGTCGCAAAAACCATGGATTTGTATATCCACGGGCGTCAAGGACATGCAGCTAGATGTATCACTCGTAGTGCAAGGTGTGATATTAACTGCAGAGTTCTTAATGGAAACATCACCGCTCAGTACATTGCGCTTAATCTTGATTTCACTGAGCGAGGGAAGTTGCTCACATAAACGTATTCAATACTCTCGCAGTTTTGCTGTCAATGGTTCGTCCCATTCAATCTTTTCTTGCCACAGTGTTTGCAAGAACATTTTATAACTTATTACGATGGGGCTCACCAAACCAAGCGGGTCAAATATCGAGGCATTAGTAGATAGTACATTTCTTTTTGTCATGTGAGACACAAGGATATCGTTATGATTTGAGTAATCAATGGAAAAGAAGAAGATTTGCCACTCAACTTGAAATTGATCAGACTTCGGGTCTCAAATTAATCCTAGTGTACTTCTATTTTCATTACTGTCTAGAGAGGGAAGTCGTTTGTGTTCTTGAAGTTCTTCTGGAGTCACTGAAAGAAGTTCTGTAGAGTTGGAGGACCATTTCCGAAACGGAAAACATGCTTGCTTGAGCAATGTTGAGACTTCGGTGTAAATATGTTGTGCTTCTTCAACAGTTGAGCAGCCGATCAACATCAAAGTCTCCTTTGATTATCTTTGCGCTTTGTTCTAGTATGGGAGTACATGTACTCCCTGAAACAAATGCCGAGCTCTGACTCCATGTCGTGCAGACTACACGGGACATGGACGTAACGCTGCTTTACCAGGTACACACCGTTGCTCAAAGTTGGTGGGCTAGGAATGGTTTCCTTTTCATCACAGGAATTTGTGGTGAATTTATCATTGTATACCCGTCGTCGTTGGGGGTTTGGTATTTCCATGTCGAGGTCTGATGTGCTGCTTGCACACTCCATTTGAGCTATTTTTGTCCTGCCATCATCGTAATTATCAGCAAGAGCAAGAATGTGTTAAGCAATGCTACTTGGTTGACTATATATATGGGGCATCAAAGTCCAACTCGCCACCTTCTCGCGTTTCGGCCCGTGAATAGGGGAGTTTCACTCCCTGAAACTAATGGCGAGCTCTGGGTCGTCGTTGGGGAACCCCTTCCCTTTGACTACTTCCCCGACGGCGACGACAATGACAACACGGACGGATGATGACACAAGACGGAAACGACCATGACGTGGGGGAACCCTTGCCCTCCCCATACGCTTGTGGCTGGTTCTGACCAGCACAGGCCTGTCCACCCCTTGTCCCCCCGCGTCGCCCCTTACGTTCCTCCCCTTGGAAAGAAGAAAACATGGTGGTGGAAAAACAACCATTCTGTGGGAATTAAATCCGACTTTCCTTCATCGATGAAATCCACGGTTAAGAATTTCATAGCCATCTAGAAGAAAAGAAACAATTATGTAGCCGCGCAAATAATCTTTGCTGTTAAAGTGGCCTAAAACTACTAGGCCTATAATACCACATGGGGCCTAACACCAGTGTTAATAATTACATTATCCTATCTGTACATCTAATTGAATTAATTGAACTGACTTTCATATATTGAAATAAATAATTAAGTAAAGAATAACAGGCATACCTGAAGTAATATTAAAAAAACAAGATATATATGATTAGGCGTAGGCGGTGACTTTTATGGACTAGTCCAAATGTATGAGGTTCCGTGATTTCTATTCATTATTTGTATATCGGAGTAATTTTCAGTGTTGATTTATATCTAGAAATGTTGTGTGAACCCTGATTATACAGTGTTATCGTTATCTAAAGTTTATTTCTCGTAGTTGGTGAGTAAATTACATTTTAATATCTAGTATTTTACAAAAAAGTTGAACTGACAAACATTAAACAGGAGAAGATTCAACGACATCTTGTTTTGTTTGATGATCAAAGAACTTAAAGGTAGTAAAGATAGAATTTGGTTTGTTTACATCCAAGTGCAAGATGAAGACTGCTAGTCATTCAGTGTTATTTCGGGCTTTCTTCATGTTCGTTATACTGAGAGGATTTTTTAATTGGTCTGATCACCAACTAAATAACAATGACGATTCTTTGTTCATGGGTCATGAAAAATACGTTTTGACCTCTAAGGTAAGGTCTATTGTATCTGAAAAATGTGTCATCTCAAGTTTCACATGGTGTGCTGCAAATCTTAGTCATGGTATGCGACAGAGGATTAACTATGCGAGCTGCTCAAATTCATCCACTGGTATGAGCAAAGTTAAGAGATGTACTTTAGTCTCATCCTATAATCTTAAAATTCGTGGATTAATTCCTGCAATTGCACTGTTACTAGCATTATGTGGTGATATTCACGTGAACCCAGGTCCTACAGTCAATCAGCAAAAAGCTGAAAATGATTTGACTGTTTATTACATGAATGCCAGAAGTATTTCAGGTACTGATAAACTTAGTGAGTTTAACATGTTTTTTGCGGACAACAATGAATGTGATATCATTGTTTAACTGAATCATGGCTGCACGAACATATTTATGAAAATGAAGTCCTAGATAACAGTCAATATGAGGTGCATAGAAAAGACCGCATTCCAAGTGCAGGTAAAAGGAAAGGAGGGGGAGTTCTTATTGCTGTCAGCACAAAAGTGACTTCTAATCGACGGGAGGAGTTTGAAACGGCTGACTTAGAAATGATGTGGGTTGAAATAAAAACGAACCTGAAATCCAGTCTATATGTAGGGTGTGTTTATATCCCTAAGGCAACACCATTGCTCATTGAAAAGGTTAGGGACAACGTTTTGAAATTGGAATCAACACTTCGACATACGGACAATATAATGTTGTGTGGTGACTTTAATTTACCAGATATTACTTGGAAGTCTAAACATCAAGATGACTCAACTGACCTGGACCCGATTACCAACAGAAACTCTGTAATGAACCAGATGTTCATTGAATTTATAAGTGAAGTCAACCTATCACAAAAAGTCTCTTTTCCCACCAGTAATAACCACTTCCTTGATCTATTATTTGTTAATAATCCGGACGCCGAGGTTACCGTCACAAACGTTGAACCAGCAGTTATTTCTGATCATTTGCCATTTTTGTGTCGTCTTGTTTTCCCACATATGAAATTGAACGACAAACCATCAGGACGTGAGACATATAACTGGAGGAAGGCTGACTTAAATAAACTTCGTGATAATCTCAATGAGTGTGACTGGGATAGAATGGACATATTGACAGATGTGAACGACAAGTGTGACTTATTCTATAATCTTTTGAACACAACAATAGCCAAAACAGTGCCGGTGACTAAAGTCAACAACAATAAATATCCAGTGTGGTATGATAAACATGTTCTTGCGGCATTAAAACGCAAGAACAGAGCTCATCAATGTTCAAAAGAACCGGTTTGGATTGTCATAAAGTCGATCATCAAAATTATAGAACTAACTTAAACAACTAAAAAACATGAAATATCGTCAATACCTTCACAACATTGAAGCAAAAATTCCAGAAAACCCCAAATTATTGTGGAGCTTTGTCAAGAGAAAAACTAGATCAAGAAGGATACCTACTGAAGTGAAATATAATGGTATTACTGCGAAAAGTGTTGAATCGTGCTGCCACCTTTTTTCGGAGTTTTTTAAAACAACTTTCACTCCGAAATCACAAGGAAATGTGGTTCTACCTAATCTCTCTGATCAGATTGACAGTGAACTGTCCAGTTTCAATGTTTCTTGTGAAGAAGTGGAAGATAGCCTTGGCAAACTTGTCAATGGCAAATCGCCTGGGCCAGACCAAATACCGGTAAATGTGATAAAACATTGTAGAAATGCATTATCTATTCCACTGTCAAAAATATTTAACTGTGCTTTAAATGAAGGAACTTATCCCTCTCGATGGAAACATGCTAACGTTACACCCGTTCTTAAGAAAGGAAGAAAAAACTCAGTGACTATATCGGCCTATTTCGTTATTAGCCATATTTTCAAAAGTTTTTGAAGGTCTCATCTCTAAAAGATTAAATAATCACGTGGCAGACTACATATCACCAAGTCAGCATGGATTTGTGAAAAGGAAATCAACGGTTACTTATCTTACTGAATTCACCCACGATATTGCAACGTCCTTAAACTCAGGTGTTCAAGTTGATGCTGTTTACACGGACTTCAGTAAAGCTTTTGACAGTGTTGATCACGATCTTCTCCTATTTAAATTAAAATCCTATGGAATTACCGGTAAAATTCATCAATTACTTGAAAGCTACCTTACTGGACGAACTCAGTCAGTTGTCATTGATACAACAAGATCATCTTCTGAAAGCGTAACATCTGGAGTGCCGCAAGGTTCAATTTTGGGTCCACTACTCTTTACCCTGTTTGTGAATGACATACCGTCTTGTTTTATGTCATCGAGCTGTTTAATGTTTGCTGATGATCTTAAGATATATCGTCCAATACGAAGAGATGCCGACCGTGCCTGCCTACAGTCAGATCTGGACGCGCTTGCAGAGTGGTGCAGAACATGGAAGCTTAATCTTAATGTATCTAAATGTGCAGTCATTACGTTTACTACAAAAACGAAACATGTTAAATTTCATATCTACACTCTCAATGATCAGATTTTGGAAAGAGTCACTAAAGTCAAGGATTTAGGTGTCATCATATCTCATGATCTATCATTTCAGAATCACCTTTCTAACGTTATTTCAAAATCATTTAGGTTGCTTGGTTTCTTAAGACGAAACTGCTCTAAAGAATTCTCCAAAACCACAATGCGGAAGTTGTACCTCTCTCTTGTTAGGCCTCATTTAGATTATGCTAGCTCTATTTGGAACCCATATCAAATCACCAAAATTCAGAATGTAGAAAGGGTCCAACAGTGTTTCATAAAACATCAATGCATAAAATGTAACATTCGATATCATAGAGTAGATTATGCACAACTTTGTAAAGATGCTAACCTAATGACGTTAGAAAACCGAAGGAACTATTCTGACATGGTTTACCTTTACAAAATTGTAAATAATTTAACAAACACTAGTTCAATTCTAGGCAAATTAAATTTTCATATACCTCCCAAACATACACGCCATCATAAAACTTTTCAACCAGCTCTAAGTCATCTCGACCTCCATAAAAATTCATGCATCAACAGATTGCAGCATTCATTTAATATGTTAAAACCTCTTGAAGGAACAGACATTGATCTCTACTCACAAAATATTTTTAAATTTAAATCTGTGATCACTCAAGCTTTAGGATATTAACATTATAATTTACTCACTAGCTTATTTCCATTAGTCTCTTCTTTAATATGCATTTTTCATTTCTTTTCTTTCAAGAATATCTGTTATTAATTTTAATTGTTAATAATTTTGATAGTTTCACATTTAAATTGATAATTTCAAATATTTTAAAGAGTTACATGTATTATTTTATGTATATTGTATATTTTAATGTCAATTCGTTTATGTTTTCTATCCATTAGGCTATGCTATGATTTGCACTTGTGGAGTATTTGTACTCTGTTGTAATATGCATGATAATAAATAATAAATAAACAATATTAATCGATTTACCATTTACTCATTGGAAGTTCCTAGATTAAATTCTGAAGCATTTAGAAAGTCATTTATGTACAGAGGCGTATTCTATTGGAATTCAATTTCTTATGATATTAGAAGCCAGTTTACTGATCTAGGAATTGTACAATTTAAAAGTAAAATTGAAGCAATGATAATGAATCAAAGAGCAAAGAATTGATTTTTACTATTTATTTGTAGGTTATTGTCTGTGTATTTGTGTAATGTTAATTTACCTTCATAAGTTCTTGTTAATGATTTTGCTTTTCTCTTTGTTTGTTCATTATTGCTTTGATTTATGATATAAACAATGTATTTTCAATTATATTTTTCTGCCTAGATTGTCTGGTTACCGCCCACTGATGGAGCTTGCAACTTGAGTTAGGTGTCCTGTATCATTGCTGTGATCAGTTTGACATGAACAATTTTAAATAATTATATATCTGATATAATTATATATATGAGTCAATATTTTTTGGACTAAAATGTTACCAAGATTTGAACACAAAAATGAAGATTGATCACAAGAATAAAGATTTCGCGTTCGGTGGTTTCTTCCGCGAAAGTTTTTGATTATACTCCCTGATTTGCTGTTCCTGATTTTTGGCAAACCTCATATTCGTTTGAGTGGGATCGTCTAATAAATCAGTTTTTTTTCTTTTCGTTTTTCTTTTTTATTTCTTTTTTTATTTATTTTGTATTTTTCTTTCTTTTTTCCTTTATTTTTTCAATTTCTTTTCTTTTCTTTTCATTCTACACCCTTTTTTATATTTGATTCATTCATTAAATACATATAATATATTTTTTTTTATTTGTTACCAAAATTGTTGTGTTTAAATGCATTGTTGTTGTAATGCTACTATTTCAAATATTTACGAAAATGTAGTTTATTGTTGTTTCTGCATCTATGTTATTAGATTTATTTAGTTGTCCTCCTTTGTAAATCAGTTTTTATAACTGAATAGGATAGACGTTAAATAAATAAATAAATAAATAAAAATAAATAAAAAACATGTCCATAGTCCATTGCCGAGTTGTTATAAGTATTAGAAAACAATAATTGTGGAGTGACCTAAGAAGGTTGGTGTCGTGGAGAAAAGTTGTTTAAAACATTGATCTATAGGTTGATGTTGCGTTTAATGTCAGATGGCCCAGGTGAGCTTAAGTTTTAAACATATGAGTTTTAAGAGTACTTTTAAAATTATCGTTTTTTAACGTTTTGATATTGTTTGGTGGGGCATTCCACTGTATCGTTGCACGGTAGAAGAATGAGCGTTGGTATGCGGAAGTGCGCGCCTTAGGTGGGTACAGCAGAACGACTTTGTTTCTCTCGGCGTACCGATACCCAAGATGAACTCACTTGAAGAGGTTGACGTCCATCTTGCCACAGGCACATGTCTAGGTAATTAATCAGGGCCAAAGCCAAATATTTGTACATACTATAGGCACATGCAAGGCCTTAGTTTTATTAAGCATATTACCTCAGTTTATTAACGATAGCCTTATATGTAGTCAGACAAACTTCTAGGTATGTAAGGTCTACTGATTATTTTGAATAAGATTTGCAAATACATTTTGGCATACTTTTTATTCACATTCCACTCACAATACATACATTACATGGAATATTTTGGGGTGATGTTCAATATATTAGGCGATTCTGCACTTAGAAGCTACATTTTATTTATAACCTATATTATATTCAATAACAATATGTCACACTACAATAAACTTGGAAATTTAAAACTATAATCAATGAACTATTGGTAGCTAGCCATTGATTGCAAACGAGAGTGTAGATAAATACTCATTTCATCATTGTGTCCTGCCAAGGAACACTCTCTTCGTTATTAATATAGTCCTTCAAATCATTTCTCACTACCTTCGCAGAATTACCAGGATTCCGCCGATATTCTCTCCATTCCCCTCTTTTGGACATTCCCTTCTTCTTCACGATCAGTATAGGTTGGTGGTGTGTATGTGTCTCTGGCTTTTGTTCGGAGATAATTATGAAGGATACAGTAGGCGAGAATGACACTTTCAATGGTTTCAGGTTTTAAGTTTATCGGTTTTTCGAATATTCTAAATCTTCAAACCACGATGCCAAACGCATTCTCCACAATGCGTCGTGATATTGATAGTCTGTAGTTATATATCTTCTTTTTTCTTGAGTCTCGTTTGCGAATACGGCTTCATCATTTGAGGTAGGTAGTAAAGTAAAAGCATTGTCACCGACAACTACGAAAGGAAGTGATTTTTCACTCATTGGAAGTTTTTCTTTCTCAGGTAAATTCAAGCGATTGCTTGTTAACCGATTGTAAAACTTAGTACTGTCAATGACACCTCCGTCAGATACACGACCGTTCTTTCCAGCGTCAACCATAATGAATTTGTAATTGGCGTCAACTACATTATAGGCCTTTACCTACCTTATGTTGTTATCAATAAGGAAGTTTTGCTCACCATTCGCGAGTTGCAGATTCTCGGTGCTAAATTATTTTGAGGCATAGGAACTTATTTTTGAGTATATTTTAATCATTTTTAGTTATGGATAGAATCTAAAGAGTGTAATATAGATCCTTGAATCTCGTCTCTCGTGTTCTATAGATACCTTGGATTTCTGTAAATAATCGTGTTCCAGCTATTACCACGCTATTACTTACAAAAAATATACAACATTACCGTTATAGTTTGCGTTTTTCCATCTTTACAGGATTATAATTTACATGTAATTGTATAATTCAGTTAAATTACATTCCTGCAATTTTTATCACACCCACGAGCACTGATACAAAGCTCGTTTGCATTGGCACTTGTCTGTTTCACACTGCTTGTCACTACAGTAATGATGTGTGATTGGTTGACAAAAATACAATATTATTAGACATTGTATGTTCTCCAACCGTAGTCGAATGACGGCAATAATGGATTTGCAACATGGCTCTAACACCATCCTAAACCATACCAAGCATTGAAATTGGCCCTCTTAGCATGCAGTTGAAACGCATTATCATCAGTAGGGGTTCATTAGGGCTTCATATTTATTTATCCGTAGTTGTAGTCGAAGGAAAATTTAGATGTGTGAGAAAATTCACTTCCAGCTTTCGAAAATGGCAATACATACATATACATCTCTACAATACATCTTTAACAAATCATGTTAAAGTATATTTCGACAGTGTACACAAACATGTCCATCTCTAGACTTGCATGTTGATTGCAATTATTTTTTGTTATTTTGTGGTAATATAATAACCAAGGCATGTCGTTGGACTCGACCAGGTTTGAGCTGCTTTCATAAACAAATGTATAAGAACTTCCATTACGTTTTAATAGCTCGTACATCACGATTTAGTTGTTTACCTTGCAGAAGAGATTGGCAGTCACATAAGCGTATATTCCCGGTATAGTTATTAAGTTGGTAAATCCTCCATCACCAAACATTGATTTTATGCTGACCACAAACGCCTTTGTCAAATACATGCCACCTAAACGCATTCTTATTTTATTGGGGAGAGAGCTGGTTTACTTGGGTTTACTCCATAAGATTTGCAATGCATTGCTGTATATGACAAGATCTGCAATGATCAGAATATGAGTTTGGTCGATCTTCTCAGCAACGTTAGCGAGGTTGAGAAGTGCAGTGTATAATATGAAGAAAACGTCAGAAGACTGATGTTGCTGATGTTGAAGCGTTAAAAGCCTCTCCATGATGGAATATTGGAATTTGGAATATCACTTTATAAATCGGTGAATACGCAATAATTATTTCTAACTAGGCACTTGATTTGTGATTAAAGATAGGTCTCCTCATCAAAGTTTTGTCTGTAATTTCTAATGGTTCGGCGTGGGGTTTATCATATCGAAGTATAATGTGTTTCATCTTTTTCTGATGTCAGAATTTTGTAACTGTCAATTGGGAATTTTAATTCACAGTTCTTTAATATAGCACGACGACTGTGTCATAAGTTGGGTTTTTACCATCAATGGTTTCTTCTTGGTTGTATAAATTATCGAAAGCGGCGTCTAGGATAGAATTTATATCATGTTCATAATATCATTCAATTCCATGAGGTACGAACAAGTCATCTTCAAGTACTAACTGACACTTGGCAACATACGTCTCTAACCTGGGAATATTGTCGTAAGAACAACTACGTACATCCAATGGAGAATGCAAAATGTGTACAAAAGTTTTGCTCCCAAACTCATGATGCACGAACACTCCTAAAGCAAGAGGGGTTCTTACATATTTGGATTGTGTCATTAGGTTATGCCACAATGCTAGAGTTAGCACATGGATATCTTGGGGACTAATTAATTACAGCTGAAAAGTAGGCACTAACACCGTTGAGTGACTAATATATAGCTAGAGTCGTAACGGCCTATGCCGAGTGTCTACGGAAAATTTTTGCTCCGCTCATGTAGTACTCCGCGAACAATGTAGGTGGCGTGCCCGACAGCTCGAGCGAAGCTACTGGTACCTAGCAGCAACTGTATAAACTACGTAGTCCGCAGCGCTGTCAGTATACTTTGCCATGAACTACTAGAAGCAGAGCGGATGTCAACGTAAATTAGGACGCGCGGAAATATTTAAACATAATATTATTATACATTTTTCAACACAAGCATTTCGTTTGTAGGTTTCGCGATTAATATTACAATCCATCCCAAAACAAACTTGTTTTCGACTGTAAAATATAAATGAAGATATCATATTGTTTGACTTATATTTTAATATAAAATGTTGTACATTTTTTTTAAGTTTCTCTAAAATCTAAAGTTTGATTATAATAATATGAAATAACCTTACGGGAAAATTATATCACTCGAAGTCTTATAAAAAATATAAGTTGTGCATAGAGAATATTACGAAATAATAAAGTAACAACAATGTACCATTTAAAATATGTAAGGTTATAACATTATAATGATAAATAATTATAGATTTCTCAAATCCCCCGTTCAAGTATTATTATAATTTATCAAAAATCATCCCTGAGGCTGGCGCGGATACGAGCTCAGCTTTCGTTTTTTTTTTCGGGTAAACGGTTAATAACATCGTTATTATATTTCTCACAAACGTTGATAAAGAATCAATCTATGAGATACATTACGCGTAAAAAATTAGTTTCTTTATTTCGAATCAAAAATTCGTAAAATCTCCGTAATTTACTCAAATCTGGTCAACTTCGGCAATTTATTGTAAGTGTACAGATTTTTTTCGCAAATTTGCATTCTGGATATCAACGTTTAAAACGATGTGAACATTTTGATGGGAATTTCCTGAATTGAAATCGATGTTTCGGATTTCCCATTTTTTCTCGTTTTATACTTACGTCTCACAGTGGATCTTTGACGCTTATTGTTTGCAACCAAGTGCTGATATCAATATGAAAGTACTTTATTAACATTCATTCAAAATTTGGTAATGATATTACCAACCGTTCTGCAGAAATCATCCACACCCGAGTGCGCGCACATTTGAGGTGAGCGTTAAGTGGCATTTCTTTAATGATGTATATTACAATGTATGAGACGGAGTTTTATGTTTTGTGAAAGTACCCGAAGTATTGCACAAATTCTAGGACACATTTTATTTATACTAGCAAGATGTTTGAGGTTGCGCACAAACATGCTAGAATTAGTCTATTATTTATTAAAATAAATGCAATTTTTTTATTTTGGCTCGGGGAGGGGTGGGGGGGGGGGGTGGAAGCTTATCCGAGTGGCGTCAAATGTTTAAATTAGGCTCTTTGTAGGCATCATAGGGCTATTGTCTACTTACTGTTACCTTGTAGCTGTGCGTTCAAACCTGAACTTGCAATGAAACGACTACTTATTTCCTTGATTACTGTACTAATTAGAAACTTGAATCAGTGAGTATCTCCCAAATATGAACAACACTGGTCAAATTACTAATAATTACAAAACTGTCACTGTCACTCGCACCGGGTACCGGCAACGTTATCTATTATTGGTTCACTTTACCGTTTGGAACAAGTGTTGTTTTCTGACCAATCAACCCGTGAACCAAACGATTAAATTTATATAATGCTGTTGCCTACAAACTCGATCTTGTCGATCTTGTCCTGTTGTCGGTTAAAATAACAATGCACAATGTTTTTATCTATATTTCGTAAATCGTTGGGAATTTTATTAAAACTAAAAGCATACCGTATTTCAATTTAATGGTCGCCTGCCTCCCTGGCGCGGGTATTTGCATTGTGATTTACAATTTATTAACCCCGCCTGGGCCCGGTGTAGAATTTACCCAGAGCATGGCTCTGCTAATCGTACAAGGCGATTCAAGAGAAAAAGTCGTCCTCGCAAACAGCTAGAAGAGCCCGAAATAAATCACAAAAATCTATTTATTTTTGTAACTTATTTTTAAATATATTCTTAAAGTTATCATCATAAAAATATCCACACGCACACACCACAAAAACTACAATAAATCGTTTAAGTACAAATCCATCAATCAAACCAAATTGACAAGTTGTTTACAAAGGCTATGCACATTGCGCGATCAGAGCACATATTATTAACATTAAAAATAATTGTCCTTTTCATGAGATTGGTAAATTACCACAAATTACCCGCTTGGTGGTTCATTTACGGCTTTAAAGCATTCCAGTGTAAATATAGTAAATACCTCTGCATTCCGCGTCAAAACCTGGTTTACACAAGCTCATCCATCAGTCTTCAAATTGTGGGGGGAGGGGGATTCTTCGGCGAGCATTCAACCAATGTCATTTCAATTCTAGGAATCATATTATTATTATTATCTTGTTTTGTCTTCACCAGCAAGTTCGGGGAGGGGGGGGGGGGGGGGGCTCACTTTTGCACACACTGTTGTGCCACTTTTCACCATTCATGCAACGTCCATATCTATATACTCAATCACGAGATAAAAGTAGAGATATAATAAAGTATGTTATAAGGAAGTATATAAAGGAGGTAACTATATAGTAAATTAATAATCTAATTTGGCAAGAGTAATAGAGCCGTCAAATTATCACATGGAAATCATCAGAATAGAATATGAGGAGAACATACACAATTAATTAAAGTATGAATATTGACAGATTGTTTACGAAATAAGCATAATTATGACCTACTACTTGGTGTTTAATGGGCCAGCAACTGCCACATTGTAATTTACATTGTTTGTATCTTCTTTCTCATTGCGACAATATTTGTATAGACAATAATTATTGATCTACTTAGGAATGGATTTGTTTTGCATATAACAAGCAAGACTTAATCACATTGTGAGCAGGTCCAGGAATTTGCCGTTGGCATGAAATCTGTGCATTTCATCAGGTTGCACAGACAAGAGTAAACGTAAATTCTCGGAACACTCGCTTGTGCATGTTTTCGGAAATGAATAATACTGATTTAGTCTATTTGTGAATATCGTGCCATGGTATTGCAATAACATCTTCTACAAAGCTTTCCTTAAAAATGGGGTTAAGCCTTGGATAGTAGGCACTTATACTGGGAATACTGTAGAATCGGTAATATTCCTAGCAAAGCCAATTCTATACCTTGCTGTTTTAAGCATAATTATCTATCGCCAGTCGACCTATGTAAAATGATTATTTTTTTTCATTTTCATGTTATGAATTTTTTTGCTTAGTATTTATTTATTTATTTAGTATTTATTTAAAATTCTTCAGGCCTGTACATCACATGGTATGAGCTTGTTCTGTTTGGTTAAATTCCAAACAAGATATTAATATGATTCCTAGAATTGTGATGTTTGTTATTTGCCAACTGCCTATTCCTCCCCCCCTTCCCCCTCAATATAGCAAACTTGTATTGCTTTTTCTCTTATTAATATGCTAGTGAGCTAAATAGTATACAATGAGGTATAAATAAAATGCCTTATCAGTATGGCCGAGCTCTCGCAAACTAAGTTTTTACGCCGAACGTAGAGGTTTATTCTGAATCACTTCGAAGCTATATCGTATGACCATCCGAGGGGTCTATTTACTAGCTCGTGCGACAATAGTCGATCGACAGCGACAACTTTGTAAAAATAATAAGTAATGCTTACAGCGGTTGTCTTGCAATTCATGCTTGTCAGTGAAGTAAATTATATTATTATTATTATTATTTATTATTTATCATCAACAGGGTTGTACCCCACAAGTGTGATGTAATATATCTCAAGTCTAAATTACAATAATGGAATATATAAAAAAGTAGTAGGGCTACAAAATAATAAAATACAGTTCACACAATAAGGAAGGCCCTGTAAACTTACTGCTTGTCATATGATTATGTTTGTGACGTGTGAATGTGGGTGTATGATGTGAGTGTATGGGTGCAGTGCGATTGGAAATGTTAGTGTGTGTGTGTGTGTCCTAGGGTTCTATTTCATAAGTTGTCACATGCGTTATTGTATTTACAAAGTTGTCGCTGTCGATCAACTACTGACGCACGAGCTAGTAAATAGTTTTTAGTTTATTTTGATTTAAGGTTGCGTCAACCGTTGTCATATTGCGCCACTCTAGCCAACGGGGATGTGGGGAGGAAAGGAGGGGGGGTCTTCCGACGCGGTCGTCGACCCCCTGGTTGTGGTTTAAACCAAAATGTCAAGCAAGTAAAACAAATAATAAAATTTACAATTTATGACATGGTACAATGACATGCATTTAACAAGCAAGTCAAACTGAGCAGTTCCAGGAATTGGCCGTGAAATCTTTGCATTCCATCAGGTTTCACAGACACGAGTAAACACAGAATGGCGAATCTACTCCCCGTCCTTTTCGATTCTGATTTATATCAAGGAATACGATCATTACGTCAACGGCTTCTCGTTTGTGTACAATATACCCACTTGTCCATTACATGTGCAATTACAATTATTATACGTCTTTGTGAATATAGGTATGCTGGACGACGCTTGGGGAGACGAAGTGGCGACTACCCACTACTTCGCCTCCCCCCCCCCCCTCCCCCCCAAAGAACATAGTGTGTTGTTGTTGGTGCATTGTGCATTGTCGTTTAAATAATTCCTAATCATTAGCAGCCTATTTTTCAATTTATTATTTCTTGTAGGTTTAAATCGCAATGGATCTAGATGATTTTGTTAGTAGTTCTCAGTAAACTCGTACCGGATGTCTGTTCTAAATTTCAGCGCAATCTTCGGCTGATTTTCGATGTACACACACACACGGAAGCGCCGTTTGAGTTGAATGGAGACACTCAGTCGCTCCGCTCCCTCGTTTAATTAGGGATTAAAATATAATATTTGGTTCACAATTCGTGTTCGTGAATTAACCCGTATTGACTTTCCCTCGGATCCATCATTTGAAGAAATTGAATGCTGTGATTATGGCGTGAGTTCCAATTCCAGGAACATTCACTTGTTTCCTGTCTAGCAATGACAATGCCAATTAAAGGGGCTAAAAACCCCAAAAATTTTTTTTTACCACGTGATCTAGAGCACAATACTACACTTAAATGACCGTTTAAAAAATTATATCTTGTAACTGTGATTTAACACGAATTTTTTAATTTTTTTGATCCAGAAATTGGCGAAAATTGGTGTTTTGGAAAATTTCCTAAATCGGCTTTAACCTGCTTCTTTTTTGGTCCACATAGATATTAGAGCATAGTACCAATCTAAAATGCCCCTTTATAACATTGTGTCTTGAAACTGTGCCCAAATATACCCTCAAACATGCAAAAATATGCATTCCAAAATCACACCCCATCTTGGTAATCAGCATATTTTGACCGAACTATTTACCCAAATTACAAAACAAAATATAGAGAATTTACAGAAAAGGCTGTCGAGTACGTCAATAATGGCCAATATTTTTTTGGATCAAAATCCTCCAAGGTCACGGGGCATAAAGATCGTCCCCATGTTATTTCTTATGGGAGATTTTTGCCGATGGGACCTAGCTCGAAAAATGTCATGTTCGACAATTTTTTGGGAGGTCATGGTGGCCCCAATAATTTTTCTGTTAATTGCTAAATTCATTACTAGTTTGCCTGAATGAAATATATTTTTTGAGTTTAGCGGTTAAATACCCTTTAAGCTATAGATAAATTTACGAAAACAAACTGTCCTGTCTGTGAAACGATTTTACTAAAATCTACTAATTATTTTATTTTTGGTGGATTGGACTTTTCTGGCAATCTATATAATGCTCTATTACCCGTGTACAAAGAGAATACGAGCCCGGAGAAAAAATACGATTGGAATCAGGGGCGGCTCGTGAGTTATCATCGTGGGGGTGCACATAATTTCGAAGTCTTATTCTGCAGGAAACAAAGGGGTCTCGGGCGCAGCCCCAGCCGCCGGAGGCGAAAATTTTTTCAGATACTAATGGTCTGAAGTACCCGGAAAACGACTTAAGAGTATATTTTTTTGAATTTATTGGTCGGGAAAAACTCCCCTGTGTAATTGTTACTTATGGAAAACCATCCAAAATATTAATTATTATATGGTTAATTAAAATATTACATACCCGAATAATGTCCCTTCATCTCCTCCGACACGCGCCTCAAACATCACATCGTATATTTATTTTAAAATGAAGTCCATTTCTAATTTTTCGTCGAATGGTCGTTTTAAAAAACTGTTTATTTTTAGATCGCTTATTACCGACCGAAGTCATATTATGATTTCACTTCACAGCACGATAATAATTTTAGTACTGTTTGCTCACTTCACCAACCCTGTCGCAACAACTTTCACTAGCTACTGAGCGGATTGTATTTGTGGGGGTGAGGTGAATGAATGCTGCGCCTGCGAGCAAAAAAATAACTGGTTTTGACCCAGTCGCTTGCGCGATCTTCCAACCTTTTTCAGACGTGATTTCAAAAGATGGCCCGGGGCTCGTTCTGCCATGCCGACTGTAGAAAACGATAATAAAAATGAACTCACATTCGGAGAGCACCCTCCTGTGGCAGCACTTACCTACTGAAGAATGACTCCTGCCGAATATGCCTTGCTTTGGGCCGGCCAAAATATCCATGCAAACAATCCAACGATTTATTGGGAATATTACGAGATTTGCTTCGAACCTTAAATTTGGAATTTAGTTCGCGCAGATATTTGGGGGTGCGCGTGCACCTGTGCACCTATACACGAGCCGCCCCTGATTGGAATAAAATTTAGTCCAATTATTTATACATTTAAACTGTAACGATATGTTTAAGAATGAGACTGACCTATTTTCCATAGCATAACGCTTTAGTATAATCAAGGCATACACAAATGGCAAACAGGTGCTCAATCAAAATCTTTTTTTCGAACACAAGATTGCGAAAAAAATACACAATTTAAAATAATATATAACCATAACTCACTAAGTATAATATTTTAATTAAATGATCACTGTTAAAATATTCAATGGAATATATTCCCGGTGATTATGGGTGCAGACAGTAGGGTATGAAGATAGGGTTAGGGATGGGTAGCCCCCCTCCCCTTCGTGTGGCTCGTTGGTCTTGTGGTTAGCGTATCTGCTTCCAATGCAGAAGGTCCAGGGTTCGATTCCCGCTAAAGTCAGAAGTTTTTTAACTTCTGATTTGGACTTCAGTCCATCAGTTCTTGTCTTAGGAGTTTGTAAACGGTGACTTTGGAGCCGTCCTAGCAACGAAGCACATAATAAATTTCAGAGTTGTTCTGAATCGGCCTTGTTGATTCTGGCGTTGATTCGCGGGTGTTCGCACTGTCCATATCACCGATTGCTATATTTCCTATTAAAAATATCGATCTTTGGTTGGTTATCGCTCACTCGTCGATTGCGTCGGGGCCTACAGGGTTGGCTTGGTCGCTTTGATTTAAAGTCCCCCACTGAAAATCAGTTATATAACTGAGTGGGTAGACTCTAAATAAAATTTATTTATTTATTTATTTATTTATTTATTTTCCAGTTTCACCCCACACTGTCACCCCCACACCACACAGTACATCACGCCGCAGCAGGCACGTATTTTAAACCGCTATGAGATAAGATTCTCCTTCGTGACCGTCTAGCGATGAGAGCTTTGTGTTTGTGTTAGATTGATAAATCATTGACAATGACTTAATATTGTATTTGATCTTTAGGAAGGATATCTCTAGCGTCTCTAGTATGATACATTTACGACATTGATTAATTAAAGAAGCCATCATTAATCAATGATTATTTACGAATAGACCACTGTGATCTAAAGCAGATTGCGAATATAAAAAACATGGTTCTGAGGAATGTTTTTTTAACTGATATTTTGCATCTTTCACACGTTTAATCTCCATGCGCTCCGTTTTGCGGGAATACATGCCCCCACCCCCCCATCAGAGCATGGTCCCTCAGTAGTCTCGCAATCATGAAAACTCAACCGATCACTAATGCGCGTTGCAATTAATTACTTGGCATTTGGCAACGTCGAAGTAGGAGCCGAGCCCGAGCGCGTTTCTGAGGAATTCCAGCCCATTGTAAGAAGGTATTTTTGTCATTCGTCACAGCTCAAGCCTCATATTCACAGCCAAATATTTAGACCAAATTAATAAATTACATATTATACAATTACTACAAACTGAGAAAACTGGTACAGCTCAAATTAAACAGTAATAAAATATACACTAGGCTGCTTCGCGCTTTTCCTAGTCGCTTTGATGGATGAGCTTTTTTTGTAAGTTACAACTTACAAATCATTTTTGTTTAATTTGGATATTTCTTTAAGTAGTATTGCTATGGTAATACCAATTAATAGAATGTAAAAATATCTGGAGGCCCGAAGATTTGTTTTTTGTACGCATTGAAGGTGATTGTTGTCAAGTTTCTATATTACTTGCTAATTATTATACACCTCAAAACACTTATATTAAATAAAACCTTTATTTCTATTGATTCTGGCAAAAATTTTCAACTTTTTGTTTCAGAAGGAACTACATCACCACTACCTTAATGTCCATGTAAAATATGAACGTTGTAACTCCACCCGTTTGGTCAGAATTGGCCCAAATATCACGAAAATATCGCATAAAAAATCGAAAAAATCGTAAAAGTACGATAAATATGAGAAATATTTCTTTGATTGTACCAAAAAACGTGGCAGGTCGAAGTTTAGAGATTTTGAAGGTCCCCTCCAATTTTCATCAAGATCGCATATGCCGTTTGCCCGGTTGAGCGCGAACAAACAGACAGAAAAACAAACAAACCAAAAAAACACCCGAGCTAATTTTTGGGGGTCAGAGAAATTGAAGTCTTTGCTTCGCTCATCTAATCACACAAATATTTTAACGAATAATGAGCGTTTTTTGGACATGTCTAGCTACTAGCTAATGTTCTTGGCGATACCTGTAGCTTTTTGCATACATTCTTTTACTACAACTTAAAAAAATAATTACATACATACATATAAAAGAGAAGGTTGATTATAATGAATATTGCAAAATACTAAATAAATAAATAAATAAATAAATAAATAAATGCACCGGTATTTTGATTTTGTCTCAGTGGCGTATCAAGGGGGATTGACCCCCTCCCTAAAACCACCCTAGTCTCATATTTTTAAGAGCACAAACAGTAGTTCGAGAGGGGTACAACAAGGGTTGACGTTGACTTGACAGGCGTCCCGATTTTAGGTGTTGGTCTCGCGTCCCGACGTTATAATAAAAAATGTGTATTAATAATTAATTATATTTATTAATCTGGCAGCACCTTAGAGGTCATGTACCATTATCCATTAGTTTTTTGTTTGGTTTATTTGGATGAAGGACGCGTCAACCGTTAGGTCATAATGCACCACTCTAGCCTAAGGGGGGGGGGGGTAGGAGGGGCCCATGCTGGTCAGAACCAGCCACGGGTAAGGGGAGGAAGGGGGGTTTCTCACGTCGCGGTCGTCATCGCTTTGTCATCGTTCGTTGTGTCACTGTCATCGTCGCCGGGGGTCGTCAAGGGAAGGGGGCAAGGTCCCCGACGACGATTGCCAGAGCTCGCCTCTAGTTTCGCGGAGTAAGATATTCCGCTCTTTCTAGCTGATGTTTGCGAGGTGGACTTTTTCTCTTGAATCGCCTTTTACGATTAGCAGAGCCATGCTCTGGGCCAATTCTACCCCGGGCCCAGACGAAACCTACGATCTGCAAAGTAATTGAAAAAAATGAGGCTAGTCTGGATCTACTCAGACGGTATAATTCAACAGTATCCCCAGTAAAGCCATTACAAACCAGTAGTAGGCAGGATTGTGGATTAGAACCCCAATTTTTGTAAATGTTGTTTATAATGGATTGCAATATTGATCGCGAAACCTACAAACGAAATGCTTGTGTTGAAAAATGTATAATAATATTATGTTTAAATATTTCCGCGCGTCCTAATTTACGTTGACATCCGCTCTGCTTCTAGTAGTTCATGGCAAAGTATACAGACAGCGCTGCGGACTACGTAGTTTATACAGTTGCTGCTAGGTACCAGTAGCTTCGCTCGAGCTGTCGGGCACGCCACCTACATTGTTCGCGGAGTACTACATGAGCGGAGCAAAAATTTTCCGTAGACACTCGGCATAGGCCGTTACGACTCTAGCTATATATTAGTCACTCAACGCTAACACCAAGTCCATCAAAACAATCATAATAATATATAGCATCATTAACGTTACGTTTTCACACATTTGTGTTTTCTGTCACAAATGATAAAGAAATCTGAATCTCTTTTACCCTTCATTAATTAAGTCTCACAATAATGAATATATCAGCAGCTTGGTGCAAGACCATTATCTCGGAAGGTTTGATGTCCACGTTTGTTTCTTCGTCATTATTGGTTTCTTGAAGAGTCTCTTCGAGCTTAGACACCTTTTATAAAGTTTCACCGACACTCATCAGTTATTGTAGACTAAATCGGTTTTACCTAACAGTTCGTACTTACACCTCGCCTTCCTGTACCTCTTTATAATACTGGGTGTATATTTTCAATAGCACAAGATAATTGATCAACAGCCCAACGGCAAAAATCGTGGAATTTCACATTCAGTTTCATAGATATATCTTGGTACAGGTCGATGACGGACCCAGTGTCTTAACAATTGCCGTCACAAAATAGACAGTGTCTGATCGATTACTTTCTTGAATTTAGTACATTTCGTTTTTGGTTCTTCGTCCAAAGATACAATTCGTATAATCATGTCTTATGAAACACAGTTTACCCATTTTGGCATTTCATTAAGAAAATAATGTCATCTCATCTACTCCATGAAATTAATTTTCGATCATGTTATAACAATAATATGAAATTGAATGAGGTGAATACTGTTTTCCAGTCATAGAGCTTTTAAAATAATATCGTGATTTATGTAACAAACACGCAAATAATCTCAAAGCACGGAACAAACAACAATACACGTTTTGTACTGCTACAGTAGCATCTACAACGAGACGGACTTTAAATTCCAAATTTCATTTTGAGTGTTGCCCACACTATTTAGTTAAAAAAAAAAAACTCAATGAAGCAGCTCTGTTTAAAAAATATATATTATATTTGTGATGCAAGACTGCGATGCAGCTTTGTGCCTGCATTTGCTGTCGATTGACAAAAACTGTAACAAAATGTTCAATTGACCTGAAATATGACATGATAGCATTCATAAAAGTTACACCGCTTAATAACAAAGACATTTGTTGATTGATACCTACATGGCGAAATGGTAACGTATGAGCGGTTTGGCGCTTACACTTCACAGTGTACTCTGCGCGACAGCGGAAGTAAATAAGACGCGCGGCCGAACAAACTCATGTCTTGCACGATCTCACCGACATCGTATACCTTATCAGTGCATTGTAGTATTATAACACATGTGACTGCATGTTTTTAAGACTGATAAACCAACAATATGTTTTCATATGTTCTCGTAAATTGGCATTGAATATCTTAGTAAAATTAATAAAAAGTCACATTTTTGCGTTGTAGGCCAATTTAAATACCCTAAAATATTTTTCAAGGGTAAATGTGGATATTCAATAGAAAGAACTATTCTTCTTCTAAACAATGGTACTAAGTTTGTTAATCTATCGTGTTTGGTTTGGAAATAAGGATGGAACGAGTGAAGCGCCGTGCGGAAGCGTCGCGACGCACTCAAAGCGCCAAAACGGCATGTAGAACAAGATGGATTTTTCTCGGATACGGCTTATCGTATGTATTTTGAAGTAAGCTTTCTAAAAAGTATAATATCATCTTGTTCTACCGCCGGTAGGGGTACCTCATCGAAATAAGCGTCTCCGGGCCGCCTGGCCGCTCGACTAGTAGTGTTGACAAATTTAATGCAATTTTTGTGGCACATTCCTTTAAAAATATGTTTGAGTTCAAATCGAGTTGATAGTTGACGTTTTCTTGATGTCATAAGAACGA
>JAMZAV010005617.1:0-75572 GCA_024449915.1 Sweltsa coloradensis
ATTGTAGCCGATACATAGAAAATTTTCTCATGTCCCAAAAGTACAAGTCTAAGTTCAGAGAAAACGAAGGTCCCCTCAAATTTTCATCAAGATCGCATATGCCGTTTGCCCGGTAGAGAGCGAACAAACAGACAGAAAAAAAAAAAAAAAAAAAACATTGGAGCTAAATTTTTTGGGGGTCAGTGAAATTGAAGTCTTCGCTTCGCTCGCTATGCTCGCTACGCTCATCCAATAATATTTATGTGGGAAAACTGTCCTAGGACTTATATCAAAGTAATATTATAATCCTGTCAAATAAGAATTTTAGGAGGAAAAAATTGCGATGTCACTGAATTTTTGCAGAGACCTTCCTTAAAGGATAATTATCAACATACTAAAACTCCCCTACAATTGGAGTGGAGCTTCGGCCGCCATACGGCCAAAAAGTGTTTGTTATTGAATATCTCCAAATTTGTTTGAGATAGACAAAATATCTCAATGGCAAAAATATTCCCCATTTAATTCCCTACAAAACTGGTGTCTTCTATAGTTTTTGTAGGGGCAAAGGTTACGTCACAAAATCGTAGTTTATATGTTGCTTATTGGAGTACCAGCTAATTTTCAAATTTTCACGCCCAGCATCAAACAATGCCCGGTAAATCCGTAAGAAATCGATTTAAATACAAAAGGACTTTCGTACGGGGTTCATGAAAGCTTCCATTAGTATTTTAAAAAATCAGTTCTGCAAAATCGGATTTTGCATTTACCCGGAATTTGGGTTTTTCCATTGTTGGCATTTCCTAAAAAATGCCATATTTTATTGTCCATTATTAAGCACTAAATAGCATTGAAGGAAAAATTCTTTTTAAGCACATTGAAATGACTTAAATAATGATCCGATTACAACCAAAGTTTAAATCCAATATGGCTGCTAATTCCTAATATTCACAATATGAATACTGTTTTTGTGCTGATTTTACACTCTTTTTGTTACATAATTCACTTTGATGCTGTGGATATTAGGAATTAGCAGCCATATTGGATTTAAACTTTGGTTGTAATCGGATCATTATTTGAGTCATTTCAATGTGCGTAGGAAGAATTTTTCCTCCAATGCTATTTAGTGCTTAATAATGGACAGTCAAAAAGGGCATTTTTGAGGAAATGCCAACAATTGAAAAACCAAAATTCCGGGTAAATGCAAAATTCGATTTTGCAGACCTGATTTTTTCAAATACTGTGGAAGCTTTCATGAACCCCGTACAAAAGTCCTTTTGTATTTAAATCGATTTCTTACGGATTTACCGGGCATTGTTTGATGCTGGGCGTGAAAATTTGGAAATAAGCTGGTACTCCAATGAGCAACATATAAACCACGATTTTGTGACGTAACCTTTGCCCCTACCAAAACTTTAGAAGACACCTGTTTTGTAGGGAATTAAATGGGATATATTTTTGCCACTGAGATCTCAAACCAATTTGGAGATATTCGATAACAAACACCTTTTGGCCGCCATTTTCCAATATGTCGGCCGAAGCTCCACTCCGATTGTAGGGGAGTTTTAGTATGTTAATAAGTATTATATAAGAAAGGTCTCTGCAAAAATTCAGCGACATCTCAATTTTTTCCTCCAAACGTCAATATACGATCTTACGACAGGATTATTATACTTGGACTAATAAAATGTACTCGATCAGAATATTCGCCTTTCGACCGAGGAAAAAGTTTTACTTTCAGTCTCGATCGCCAAGGGCAGGTATCGAAACGAACATCTTCTGTTCAAATTAATAGTACCGAGTGTAACGTATGAGTTACCTCTACCGATTATGTATTAAAGGCGTAATTAAGCATCAGAGCTGAATAAATTTAGTTCTTTTAAAAATTGTATTAACTAACACCTGTCTATGGATACACAAAATTATTTCGAATTTTTTTATGTTAATAGCTCCTATCTAACAATGCTTAAACATCTCCAAAAGAGACATATAGTACTACCTTACATCAATATCTCCTATCTGCCACCGCCAACTAGTTACTTTTTTGAATCAGTTTTAATGCTCTCCTGAACAATTTGCTTTTTGGCAGATAGAAGGTATTGGTTCTTCACCATCGATATGCGATCTTGATGAAAATTTGAGGGGACCTTCGAAATCTCTGAACTTAGAGGTGTATTGTTTTTGGATACAATCGAAGAAATATTTCTTATATATATATCAAACACCCTTTTCCAACATTCGTCGGGTCGGGGGGTGACGAGTCACCAGTTTCTCGGGCTATCTTCTAGTGCTTGCTAGCCAGGCTCAGCACCCCTCATCTTTGTCCTCGTTTTCTTCCATAACCGGCATTTCTAATAATTCTCTCCACTTCTTCCTGTCCTCCCAGAGTCTTTCTTCATTAACCCTATCCCATGTTTTCCCTCTTTCTTCGACGCTTCGCGTTATTTGGTCCCGCCATCTATCTCTTGGCCGGCCAACTCTTCGTACTCCCCCACATTCAAATTCTCGTCTTGGGATTCTGTCTTGCTTCATTCTTCTTACATGTCCATACCACCTGAGTCTTTCTCTTCCTATTTTATCTCGTAGACTTTCCACTCCTAATTTGTTTCTTGTTGTTATGCTTCGTACCTTGTCTAGTTTTGTTATGCCCACCGCACTTCTTAGGAATTTCATCTCTGCTGCTTGCAGTCTGCTCTCTTCCTTTCCTCCTATTGTCCATGTCACTGATGCATATGACAAAATTGGGAAAAAGTACATTTTGTATAATATCATTTTACATCTGTTTGATATTTCCTCTTTCCATAGTAGTTTTCGTACGCTTTGGTAGAATTTGTGTGGCTAGTATGATTCTTCTTGATATTTCTGCTGTTATTTTGGCATCCTTTGTCAGAATACTTCCCAGGTATTTGAATTCTTCTGCAATTGACAGCTCTTCTCCACGTAGTGTTACTTTTTTCTGGTTCGGTTTAATTTTCTTGGTTACTATTAACATCTCACTCTTTTCAATACTTATTTTCATGTTAAATTCCTGTGTTTCCTCATTCCACTTATCTATACTTTCCTGGACTTCTTCAATGGAATCTCCCCATCTCACTATATCGTCGGCAAATATCATCGTCTTTGACATTTTGCTTTCGGTTGGTTCTACTTTTCTTAGTATGGCATCCATTACAATGGCGAACAGTGTAGGAGACATCACACTGCCTTGTCGTAGACCACTGTTTATTTTGAACCAGGTCGTTCTACCCAGTGGTGTTTGTATGCAGCTCTTGCTTATGGCATATGTACTTTGGATTCTTGCCACTAGACTCTTTTCCACTCCTGTAGCTTTTAGGCATTTCCATACTTTAGCTCTTGGGGCACTGTCATATGCCTTTTCTAGGTCCAGGAAGACCATATACATTTCTTCTCCTTGTTCCCATTTTTTTTCCATGATTTGTCTGAGTGCAAATATAAGGTCAATGGTTGAGCGGCCAGCTCTAAACCCATATTGTTCCTCTCTCATATTTGGCTCAACTTGTTGTCGTAGTCTTCGATCCAATATTTTCCCGTATATTTTTGCACACTGGCTCATCAGGGTGATTCCTCGATAGTTTCCACATTTCTTCTTATTCCCTTTCTTGAAGGTTGGTACTATGATTCCCTTCCCCCAGTCCTCTGGCACCTTCTTATTTCTCCATGCTGCACTGATAACTCTCCACATCCAGTCTATGCCCGTCTCCCCCGCTGCCTTAATCATCTCTACTACTATTTCGTCTTCTCCTGATGCTTTTCCATTTTTCATGTATTTTACTGCTTTGGCTACTTCCTGTCTAGATATTGCATTGTTTGTAGTTTCTTCGATTGTTTCCTCATTGGTACTTGTGTCGTTTTCTTCTGTTGGATCCATTTCTTGGGTTTGGTTAGGATTATTATCAATAGGCTTAGTCATATTTAGTAACTTTTGAAAGTAGTTTTTCCACATGTTTTTCACTTTGTTTGGGTCAATAACAAGTGTTCCAGTGTTATCGGTCAAATATCTTGTCATATCTCCTTTATTTCTTTTGTTTCTCACAAGTCCATATATTAGTTTTTTATTTGCATCAAAGTCCCTCTCTAACTTGTCTGCAAATATTTCCATAGTACTTTTCTTTTCTTCCATCACTATTTTCTTAGCTTCATTTTTGTATCTTCTATATTTGTCTTCATTATCTTTAGACCTGTTTTCTTAAAAAAATAAAAAAAAAAGTTTGCCCCGACAGGGGTTCGAACCCAGAACCTCCGGCTTAACGTGCCATAGCTTTACCAATAATTATGCTAAGGTTTGTTCTGTGGTACCGGTAGCTTAATTGGTAAAGCTATGGCACGTTAAGCCGGAGGTTCTGGGTTCGAACCCCAGTCGGGGCAAACTTTTTCGACAACTGCTATGAATCAATAACTATGTCCTTAAGGCTATTCCACCGCGTTTTTCTATTTTCCAAAATATGCTACTAAGTCAAAATATAGTGAATGGCTTTGAAACATGGCTATTTTAGAAAATCAAAAATATTTTTTCCAAATTTTTCTGATCCGGTACACGGCCAATATAGCCACCTCAAAATAATTTCAAACTTCAATTCGCCAGGGCACACCATTCAACGTAGGGTGTTGTGCTTTTGTGACATTAATTTTCAACTGTTTTTCTTTGGACTGACTGAGAGAAAACAGATTTATTTTAACAATTGTCTTTCCTGCGAATTTTTTCGTTTGGCGGTACAAATCGGTAAAAAATACCGCCAAACGAAAAAATTCGCTGGAAAGACAATTGTTAAAATAAATCTGTTTTCTCTCAGTCAGTCCATAGAAAAACAGTTAAAAATTAATGTCACAAAAGCACAACACCGTACGTTGAATGGTGTGCCCTGGCGAATTGAAGTTTGAAATTATTTTGAGGTGGCTATATTGGCCGTGTACCGGATCAGAAAAATTTGGAAAAAATATTTTTGATTTTCTAAAATAGCCATGTTTCAAAGCCATTCACTATATTTTAACTTAGTAGCATATTTTGGAAAATAGAAAAACGCAGTGGAATAGCCTTAAAGCGGGCTTATGCTTAACAACCTAAGATTCATACTACCCAACTCATGGGGGATGAGACGTGATTGGATTTATCCATGCAATCTTTTAGATTTGACAGCTACATTGCAGTCTTCTGTTGGATTTATGTCATGAAAGTCAACAGTCACAAACAAATAGCAGTTTCGTAAAAGTTTGTTCTGTGGTCCCGGTAGCTTATTGGCAAAGCTATGGCATGTTAAACCGGAGGTTCTGGGTTCGAACCCCAGTCGGGGCAAACTTTTTCGACAACTGCTATGAATCAATAACTATGTCCTTAAAGCGGGCTTATGCTTAAAAACCTAAGATTCATACTACCCAACTCATGGGAGATGAGACGTGATTGGATTTATCCATGCGATCTTTCAGATTTGACAGCTACATTGCAGTCTTCTGTTGGATTTATGTCATGAAAGTCAACAGTCACAAACAAATAGCAGTTTCGTAAAGGTTTGTTCTGTGGTCCCGGTAGCTTAATTGGATGAGCGTAGCAAGCGTAGCGAGCGAAGCGAAGATTCCATTTCACTACACTGGAGAAAAAAATCCGGAATGTTTTTTTTTCTTTTTTTCTTTTTTTTTTGTATTTTTGTGTGTTTGTCCGCACGATTCCGACTAAACCGGTACTCAAATTGCGATGAAATTGTATGGAGGCCTTCGAAATCTCTGAACTTAGAACTGCCACGTTTTTGAGCGCACTCGAAAAATTATTTCTTATTAAAATCGCAATTTTACGATTTTTTTCGATTTAAAAAAAATTCTTTGACTTATAACACCTACATACTTTAACCGATTGTAATGATTTTTTCACAGAACCTTAATTTTATGAATTAATATATTCGTGTGAAATTTGAGCGCAATCGAATAATTATTTTTTATGAAAATCGCAATTTTACGATTTTTTTCTTTTTTAAAATTACGATTAATTAAAAAAATTAAAAATTAAAGTTTAGTTTTTATTTAATTTAAATTAATTTTTAAAAAAATCTTCAACTTAGTAATGATTTTTTCACAGAACAACAGAAAATCCACATAACACAATGGCAGCTCAATGCACCAATTACGCTCATCCAACAACGCGGCGGGACTTAAGCGTTTTCCTAGTTGGTAAAGCTATGGCACGTTAAGCCGGAGGTTCTGGGTTCGAACCCCAGTCGGGGCAAACTTTTTCGACAACTGCTATGAATCAATAATTATTATTATTTTTATTTATTTATTTTTATTGATCCAATATTTGATATAAGACTGACAATGGATGGGAGATGGGAAAATGGGAAAGAAATGCACATTGCGATTTTGGATCTGGAAAAGGCATACAATCTCCTGCCTAGAGAAAGAGTATGCGACAAAATTAATATTTTTTTTATTGTCTATTTTACCGTATAAAACGTAATATTGTTTTTTTCACAATAATTTTTTATACATTTTATAATAATATTGACGGTGATGAATTATTACAAGACTGGCGAGCATAATGGGGGCGCCTCCCCCCCCCCACCACCGGGTGGGGCTCCCGCCCCTGGACTACCCGTGATTGTGTGTTTTCTGCTGGATTTAGTTTTCGTGTATAGTACTACACAGTGGCGTTACTTCGAATCGGAGGCCCCCAGGCAAAAAACTAAAGTGGCCCCCCCTCAAAAAAAAAAATCCTAGTTAGTTATACCCTACTTTAAAAAAAACATGTTTGAAAATCTCACTTAAAATAATTTTCGTCTTGCTTTTGTTTCTGCAAACACGTTGACGACGTCCTGGAGTTGTTTACGTAAGAGTTGAGCTTCCTCGTGCTCCTAGGACAACACACTCAATCCACGCAAACGTTCTTGCCCCATCGTACTTCTAAGGTAGCTTTTTTTTTAAATTATTATTTTGTGAAAGATCTTTCAGCGGTGGCAACTGTAACGGGGATTGTTAAAAAAAAGTATCAGTGCAGTACACACATCGGAAAACTGGCAGAAAGAACGAAATTTTCATTCATTCCATAAGGCAGCAACTGCTGTTTTTTTTTATCATCTTTGTATTTTCCCCGAAATTTTTTGAGTTCATCATGTACATTGTTGATGATAATAAGCGTATGGGATTGGGTGAGGTCCGAGTTGATTCGTTGTAAATTAATCGAAACAGCACCGGTTGATGTTAAGATCTTTGACTGCAACACGACTTGGAAGACAAATTCAAAGGATTCTAATGGTTTCTTTAAGTAGCAGGCTTCCTCTCTTTCAGACGGAAGTTTGCTTATTATCACAATGTTGGATAACAAACCCCACAAACCCAGACCTCACACCTATTTGCTAATACACAAAGGGGAAAGCTGTTGATGTCTGTTATCGCCAAAGGCGAGAAAATTTTGCGAATTTACAACTTTGGGTGGGCTAAAAACGCATAAAAAAAAAAAAAAAACGAGAAAGGCGTAAGATATTGAAAAGTGAAATCCTATTCCAACTCAAAAATGTGTATTTGCTATTTTTACTAAATTATAGAAAAATAACATAAAAATAGGTAATATCTCAAGGGGAATCTTGGGGGGCCCCGGGCATTGACAAGGCAACCCGGGCGGTAGTTACGCCACTGGTACTACATCTGATTAATGTGCGAAAATGCCATTCACATTTTGACACTTGATTGAGTAAAACCTTTTGCAAATTATTTTGTATGTATATATAGGTAGGCCTATTTGAAAAATTTGGAAAATTCAAAATCTCTAAATAAAAAAAATTAGGCATAATAATTTTTTATATATTTTTTAAATTTTTTTTATATATATATGCCTAATTTTTTTAATTTATATATATATATGTTAACCCATCGGCTTACCATTAAAATTCGCTGCGCCTGGCCCCTCAAATCCATTTATTTTTTACGAAATGGGGTTGCGAAGCGCACCTCAGCAAAAAATTCACTGCTCCAACAAAAATAACCCGATTTACTTGAAATAAAAACTAAAATGTAGCCTAAATAAATGTCTAGGTGTATGATCTTTCCTTCGAATTTTTCTTGGTGTCAAAATATCACACCCCTCATCTTCGTCATATCCGTCAAAATATTGCAATAAGCTGTAGCCGCCATAGCGCGCGCGCCGCCATACCACCTACGAATGCAAACATAATCTTTCCTTCAAGCATAGACAGGCTAAAACTTGACCTTGTGACGAGCCAAACACATCGTTGGATGCAGCAAAGTGCGTAGAGTACATTTAGCGCGATCTCTTGGTGATTGGACGAACCATTCTCATACAACGACCGATAATGTAGCGCGCTGTTCCCTTGCTGTTCCAGCCCGTCGATCCGATGGCCAGGTAAATCGGCGCGCATTTTAAACAGCCCGTCGATTCGACCGGCGAGAAAGCCGATGGGTTAACTTATTAAGCGAGCGTTTCCATTTGACTCTGCCGGAAAAAATAGTCACTGTTTTTTGTTTTTTTTGTATGTCTCGCCATAACGTTCGAACGGAGGCTCGGATCGAGTTGAAATTTGGACCATCCGCAAGCTTCGTTCTCGATTGAATGCCATTAGTGTTGTGGCAAAAACGTTTAAAAACTTACATTAAAGTTAATCAAAATTTTTTTTTTCAAACTAAACGGCGACAAAATCTGAGGTGGCCAAATCATTTAGAATGTCCGTTTGGTCACGAATATGTTGATTTTATTTTGATCCGATAAGTAGTGTAGATGGAAATTACATTATAACAAAGTACCGTTACCATGGCAACGGAAAGTCGCACAAAGTTTCTATGCACTGCCACCTAGAAGTAATAAAATACTATCGAGGAAGCAGTGTATTATTTGTAACCAAAGAGTTCAAATAGTTTTCCCAAAGAAATGATGTCAAGGTCCTCTAGATGGGCGGTGGATTTTATCCACAAAGAAAAGTTTTACCCACGGGTTTACCCAAATACCCTGCCAATAATAAATAATTTTGGAAACATGGCCCCGTGGACAGCGAACGTCGCAAATTTTTAAAATTAAAGAAAAGTGCAATGTGGGTCTAGCTATAGCACGTTCTCGCTTATCAACGCGTCCAACTGAGCGTTTCCTAGTTTTTAGAAATAATAGTGTTTTTCAGTTTACGCCACTCCTTGAGTTTAAT
The DNA here is from genome assembly GCA_024449915.1 of Sweltsa coloradensis. Classification (NCBI taxonomy): domain Eukaryota; kingdom Metazoa; phylum Arthropoda; class Insecta; order Plecoptera; family Chloroperlidae; genus Sweltsa; species Sweltsa coloradensis. The sequence goes on from JAMZAV010005617.1 coordinate 9,129, forward strand.
TGCTACTAAACGTTTCGGAACTCAGATTGGAGTTCTAGTACAGGCGAAAAGTGTATCTCGTAGGCTATTCGTGGAAGAATATGGGCGGTCAAGGGCATCGTACAAAGGTATAAATTACAAGGTTTTTGGACATGGGTTACATCGGCGGAATCACTGCAGGCGCCTCGGGGGCGTCGCGACGCCTTTCAATACGTTTTTGGCTTATAACTCTCTTAACTGTTCATCTCACAAAAAATATCATAGATGCATTTTCATTCAGTTTTGTAATATACATCGATTGGTGTTTATTAACTTTTCAGTAATATTTAACAATTATAATTTTTTATCAAAAAAATAGTACAAAAACAAAATTTTAAACAAAATTTAAGTGTTAATTACTTATGGAGGGGGCACCCTGACCGGTTAGCTATATTCGTTATGTCCCTAAAACCCTTAATAAAAAATAACCAACCAAACAAACCTGTGATCATAATATACTTGGTTACAATAAAATAGTTTTTACAGTATTCCAACAAAATGGAAAGTTAGCTGGATTGAATTTTTGAATGTGTTTCCCTAATAACAATAAAAAACGAACTACCTTGTGATCGATATTAGCCATTATGTTAGATGGGATGCGTCTAGGATAGTTGTTGGTAAAACCTTTAATATATTTTGTACAGGAGTAATACGATCACAGGTAGTTGGGTTTGGGTTTAAATCATAATTAAAGGGGGACACATTCAATTAGAACCAGCATCCTCGCCCATTTTTTCAGTTGCAATGCATCAAAATAAATAGAAAATATTATTCTACGGCCAGGGTGAACTTCATACTGTTATGGCCATACTACGTGCCATTGGGACATATATTTGACAAAGTGGAATAGAACAGTTTGGGGTCGAGTTTTGGCATTTTTGGTAATTCTACTGTGAGACAGTTTATGGATTGGTAAACATGTCAACAGAGGTTAAAGCCCATTTATACAATGCTTCAAGCATTACACACGTTATATATTGAAGCGTTTTTAAAGGAGAATCCACACCACGAAGAAGAATACATGAAATTGTCAAATCTCGTTCATGACAATTGCAAAGAAGGCATAGATATATAACCCCTATAGGGGTTATATATCTATGAAAGAAGGAGATTGCAGTGATGTAATGGTTGCCCACACTGAGATTGAAAATCCTTGGAAAAAGTCCACTTTTCGGTGACGTTTAAATTTAAGTTTGAATTTCAGGGATGCACACAGCCATTATTTTAAGGGGCATTTTCAGTACATGAAGATGATTGTTGGGCTCTCTCTTTTCATCCGGGCTGTACGTACTGCTGACTGGAAACTTCATTTGACATCTCTTGAAAGCCTCGTTAAATAGTTCTTTGCGCACGATAAGCGAAATTATGCTTGTGTTATTCTTTTTTATCTTTCTGAGATGAGCGACTTACAGGAAACAGCCCCAAACATATATGAAGAGTTAACATTAGGGAATTAGGTAGTTAATAAAAACAGCACAGTTCCATTTTGCTCCATTGGTGGTGACCACGCTCTCGAACAAGTTATCCGAACCCTGAAAGTAGATGGAGGTCTAACCGGGCTAACACTAAACCCAGGTGCTCGTCCATCGATATTTCTAAATTTTACCGGAAATGGCTCAACTATCAAAAGAATCTCAAGAGATAGCTGGCTTTAACACTTTCATCTCTGCTCGGCACCACCGTGCCAAAAAGCTTTCTAACAAGAAAAATGTGAATACTAAAAAGTTGGTGGAAACTTTAAAGAATTACACAAACCCCTTTGAAGACTAATCCAAGGGATTATTAATTTCATCACTAAAAAGTCATGCCAGAAGAAGTCGTGAACGATGTATTGCGAAGAAATGAAGTGGGCATTCAAGAATCTCTAAATTCGTTTAGGAGCGCATAGCCTGCAACACTGTAAGCGTGTGGGCCCCAATGAAAATGTCAATTTATAGATGTGGAAATGTGCATCGAAAAGGTTCTCATTAAAACCAAAAACGAGATAATTGAACTGAGAGAAACATCGTCATTGACGATGAGAAAGCTCGTTGTTGCCAGGCCCAAGACCCGGCTAGATCTAAAACAAGGGATAGGTAATTACGAAATCTCGGTTGAAACCTCGAGCATTGTTTGCTGTAGATGGAACACTTCAAACCCCTGTTCAACGAAAAAATCTAATGGATATTCTCGAAAGGGGTCCGCAAAAAAAACACCGAGGAAATGAAACTGAGTCTGCAGTGCAACATTCCGAAGCAATATTTGATTGTATTGCTGAGGTTCAATTTCCCCCTAAAACTTTAAAGGATATAAAGGGCTTGTGAGCAGCTAGCCATTCTTTTTTGTCAACCGGGTAGAAAAATAGTATTGATCGTTTTTCCCCAAGTGCACGAAGTTTTTGATCGATATGATATACTCTCGTCACTAAAGTCGGCAACACGCGACGGGCGTCAAGGAGGCAAACCTTCAGTTGCCTACCGTATTAGTGACAACATGCATATTGGAAAAATCAGTGTAAGCCAGTTGCTGGCACACGCTAACACAAAACATGAACTTACAGTCTTATCTTGTGACGAAAGTCATCAAACCATCTGAAAACATCAGATACAAACAGTGGTTGCATGATAAGATCAAATCCAAACTAAAGGCACCTCCCCGAACATCTGGCTAGTCCGCAAGAAAAATCAGATACAAAAAAGATTCTTCATGCGTAATTTCGACTTCAAGAGGGTCAACTCAGATTTATATCTTCTCTCCTGATACAGATGTTTTCGTCCTTGCACTCAACGTTATCCTCATTGGGGCCCGGATCACTATTTGTCACAGGTCGTGGAGATAGATTTAGAAGTATCAAGATTGGTTTGGTTTACAATGGATTGGGCCCAGAAGAGCTTCAGCCACTTGCCCGGTTTCTGCTTCACTGTGCTGACAACGCAGGTGCATTTCATGGGAAAAGGGAAAGCTTACGTGTTGGAAAGTTTTCGAAAATGCCGAAGCTCAAGTTTATCTCGGCATTTACTGAACTAGGCAAATCTACTGAGCTCAAAGAATGTGTTACACTGGCTTAGAACTTTTTGGTTTGTCAACTATACTCTCCATTGACTAAGCTCAAAATAACTGCTGACCTCGTTGGTGGATGTTCCAAAAAAAAGGGTTGTGAGTCTTCGAAACTTCCCCCTACAAAGCAAGCATAACATCAAAGTATTCTTCGGGCTCACATCAGTCCTGATCTGGAACAATGACAATATCGCCAACCCCGAACGTTTGCCTCCAGAAAACTACAGATGTATGCTGGAGAATGATAATTCGCGAGACTTTCAACCCAGAATGACAACACTACCTCCTCCGCCAACTGCCATTATAGAACTTGTCAAATGCAGCCGTTCTAAATCAAGATGTGCACCGCGGTGCAGCTGTAAATCCCACAGATAACGATGTACGGAGTTTATGCCAATGCACAACCGAGGACGAGGATAACACCTGTTTTTAACTCTGTACCCTAGACGTTGGCCGATACATCATCAGATGAGATGAAAATGGCAAAAAGATAAAATAGATATTTTTATTCACTTAGACTAGTACAGTGTAACAAGTATAACTCTTTGCAGAGAAAGTGAATAGTCTATAATTAATAATTAATAATAAAAGTGATAGTAATTATAATGTATAAAACAGTGTTGAACGAAAAGAATAGTTGGATATAAGCATAATTGATAATTGATATTGATATTGATATTGATATGTATGATGATTGATAAAATTGATATATATATGATTATTCATTAATTGATTAATAATGATAAACACAGTGTTTATGTTAAAGTAGATAGATGCAAAACAAAAGCAATGCGCTACTATAGATTAAAACTCATATATAATAAAGAAAGTTGGTATAAAGCAATTTTTGATGTGATATTGTGATAATAATTGCCCGATTGCACAGACAACAGCAATGATGTACAGGAAATGTGTCTAGTAAAATATATGATGATTGATTGATTGATTAGTGTTTAGGGGAAAGTAGAGTAGATGCAAATATGCCCTACTAGATTAAGAATTTCATATAGAATAAAAAAAATTGGATTAAAGCAATAATTGATATGATATGTGATAAGAATTGCTAATGGCACAGAAACAGCAATGATGTACAGTAGAATGTGTCTATATTCTATAATATATAATTGATATATATATATATATATATATGTGTGTGATGATTGATTGATTAGTGTTTTTTGTTAAAGTAAAGTAGATGCAAAATAATAGAATGCCCTACTAGATAGATAGATTGTAAGTCTCTTTTAATTTTGTTAAGATAAAAATGTGTGGGATGATGAATTCAACTTTCAAGTTTCACATCTTTATTGAGCATGTTAATGGTATCTGTATCATAGATTTTATGTTCTCCCAATCCAAAACAGAGGTACAGGTCACATAGAGGGTTGGAAAGTATGATTGAGGGAGTAATATATAATGAAAGTGGGTACCTCGGTAGTGGTTTGAGAGGAAAATTAAGTATGATTCAAAGTCTGCACGATTACCCTCCTTGCGCTCACCGCTCACCACGAGAAGTAAACCATGCAAACCAGAATGTAAGTAATATAAGGACATGACGAATATGGTTTACCGGTCAGGGTGCCCCCTCCATAAGTAATTAACACTAATTTAGTTTAATATTTTGTTTTTGTACTATTTTATTGATAAAAAATTATAATTGTTAAATTACTGAAAAGTTAATAGCACCAATCGATGTATATTACAAAACTGAATGAAAATGAATCTATGATATTTTCTGTGAGATGAACGGTAAGAGAGTTATAAGCCAAAACGTATGTTAGGCGTCGCGACGCCGCCGACGCCGCCTGCAGTGATTCCGCCGATGTAACCCATGTCCAAAAACATTGTTATACATACCTTTATATAATCCCGTTGACCGCTATATTCTTCCACGAATAGCCTACGAGAGCCAAAATCATACACTTTGCGCCTATACTATTCCTTTTTCAAGAGATTAAATTACAAACTGAAATTAAAAACAATAACAAAACCAAACACACCAACAAAAAGAAAATAACAAAAGCAGGCCAACAAAAATAAATAGAACGAATTTAGAAAGATAACACATCTGTTATTGTTTTTAATTTCAGTTTGTAATTTAATCTCTTGAAAAAGGAACTCCAATCTGAGTTCCGAAACGTTGAGTAGCAATTAAACTCAAGGAGTGGCGTAAGCCGAAAAACACTATTATTTCTAAAAATAAGTTAACATAATGTCAAGTCACGAAAGTATTCATCAACATGTATATATATATATATATATATATGTGTGTGTATGTGTATGTATATATATATATATATATGTTAGTACTTTAGACATAAATTAAAAAAGTGACTACACCGGGGTTTGAACCCGGGACCTTAGCTTACCGGGCTATGCTCTTACCAACTGAGCTATGCGGCCACCAATTTAAAACTGTCTAATTTTTGGTCTGTTTTGTACATTGTTAATAACGTGTATATATATATATATATATATTAAGTATCTTTACGGTAAATAATCACGCACAGTATTAAAGAAAATAACTTTTAATCCCAACGTTTCAGAAAAACTATGTTTCCATTTTCAGGGGAAGGGTACACTTTGTCGCAGCATTGTATGTCATCTACATACTTTGTTTGTGAAGGACAATTCTATAAACAAGTCATAGGCGCACCGATGGGTTCACCATTATCACCAGTGGTAGCAAATTTGTATATGGAAGATTTCGAGACCAGAGCACTCGAATCGTCCCATTACAAACCTCGAGTTTTGTTGAGATACATTGACGACTATTTTGTAATTTGGCAACATGGGCATGAAGAGCTACCGAGTTTTTTAAACCACCTAAACTCTATCCATTCTGACATTCAATTCACCATGGAAGTTGAAGTAGACGGAAAACTGCCTTTCCTTGATGCCTTGATAATAAGGAAACCTGATGGACGTTAGGGCCACACTGTGTACAGAAAGCCGACTCATACCAATAGGTATTTGCAGGCCTCTTCACATCATCATCCTTCGCAACTTCGATCAATAGCATTTACTTTGGCTACACGTTCTCGAAGAATAACTGACGAAGAACATTTAGACGAAGAAGGCAAGATTCTACGTGAGGCACTGCTCAGTAACGGGTTTCCTAACCGGTTGTTCCACAAGGCTTGGAAAAGAAGAACCAGAGCAGAAGAAACTCAAGTCGATCCAGTAGACAAACCAAGAGCCACTGCATATTTGCCATATGTTCGAGGGACCACCGACCGAATTGGCAAACTACTGGCTATTGAAAACATCAAGACGGTCTTTTCGACAGATAGAACCTTAGGCGAAATGATTGGTAGCCACAAAGACAAGATTCATTTGGAGGGTTGGGGCGTCTACGAGATTCCGTGTGGAGACTGTTCGCAGACATATGTTGGACAAACTGGTCGAAATATGTCGATGCGTCTACAGGAACAAAACTCGCCGTCAACAAGATGGAAACAACATCTGCTTTGGCACAACATGTCAGAAGGAGGGTCATTCCATTGATTTTGACGGAATGAGGCTCTTGCCATGGTAAGCCATCTATCTAGTCGAATCGTCAGAGAGGCAGTGGAAATTGAGAAGCGCCCACTCAATCTTAACAAACGAGACGATGGCAAGCGTTTGGCTCAATCGTGGAAGCCTGCTTTGATTGAGAGGTTAGTCAAAGAAAGCGGTATAGCGGCTGATAGAGTGCCTGCAGTTCTAGACGAACGTGGGACGGTCCGGACGGACCCAACCATCTTGTCTAGAAATTTGGAATCCAGCAGAATGACTAGAAGTCATACTGCAACTCTTGAAATATATGAGACTGAGCCGCCTGTGGTACCAAGACAGCGATTGGCCTGCTAGAATGGTCACAAGAAGTCACACTCACAATGCAACCAAGTGATTTGATTTTAGGTTCACTGCAATTGGATCTTTGTAATTTTCTATGTTTGCAAGGTAGTGTGTTTTTTGTTTCTATTTGTTTATTTTTATAATGCTGTTGTTGTTTTATTGAATTTTTGTTTTACCCTTCCCTTGAAAATGGAAACATAGTTTTTCTGAAACGTTGGGATTAAAAGTTATTTTCTATAATACTGTGCGTGATTATTTACCGTAAAGATACTTAAAACATTAACCATGGATCACGAAAGCTTAAGACAAAACAATATATATATATATATATAAATATATATTCAAACGCAGGATCTGTTCAAGGAAAACATTTGCAAGTTATATTGTATGTTTGAAAAATTTGAAAAATCAAATCATAAAAATTAAAATAAAGGAGGTAGTCCGTGAAACAAGCTGCATAAACTATAAAAACATTTCAAATCTGGAAACCAGCACCAAAATTTAGGAGCTGGTAAAAGACATATTTTAGAATGTTATTTACACGCATGGTAGCAAATAAGTCACCTGTCATGGTGTCCACAAGATGGTCGCCAAAATAATTCTTAAAATTGCTGTAACTCAAGAAGTAATCATCAGATTTGGATAAACCACGTATTGTTTTAAAGGGTTTTTATTTTATTTATTTTTGCAAATTTAGTAGTTTTAATTATATTTATACATTATTACAATGTATTGCAATTAAAGCACATTTTGGTATAGGGTCTATCTGTCTGTCTGTCTGTTATATATGACTAGGAAACGCTCAGTTGGACGCGTTGATAAGCGAGCACGTGCTATAGCTAGACCCACATTGCAATTTTTTTTAAATTTGCGACATTCACTGTCCACGGGGCCATGTTTCCAATATTATTTATTATTGGCAAGGTAGGCCTATTTGGGTAAACCTTTAATTTGTGGATAAAATCCACCGCCATCTAGAGGACCTTGACATCATTTCTTTGGGAAAACTTTTTTAAATATTTGTTAACAAATAATACACTGCTTCCTTGATAGTATTTTGATTTCTTCTAGGTGGCAGTGCATAGTGCAAACCTCGTGCGACTTTTCGATGCCATGGTAACGTTACTTTTGTTATAATGTTATTTCCATACACTACTTATCGGATCAAAATAAAATTAACATATTCGTGTTTGGACGGACATTCTAAATGATTTGGCCACCTCAGATTTTGTCGCCGTTTAGTTTTTTAAAAAAACTTTCGATTAACATTAATGTAACTTTTTAACTTTTTGAACGATTTTGCCACAAAACTAATGGCATTCAATTGGGAACAAAGTTTGCGGATGGTCCAAATTTCAACTCGATCCGAGCCTCCGTTCGAACGTTATGGCGAGACATACAAAAAAAAAAAAAAACAGTGACTATTTTATCCCGCAGAGTCAAATGGAAACGCTCGCTTCGCTTGCTTAATTATTTATACGTTGCACTCACTAGATTGTCATAAAATTTTCAGCCTTTACCAAAATATCGCCAATTAATCCAAAATTTTAAGTCCTGAAACAAAATTCCTGTAACTTTTTGATTAATTAATTATTGAAATTAACCATTAATTAAATCCCAATTAAAAGTTTCTAATTCACGTACCAAAGTCACCTAGTGTATCACACAAGAACAATATGACCTCAACGAACCAAAAAAATATTGGTTCCAAAAATTAATTCCAATCACTTTCCTATTTATTCAATTAATTCAATTAATTAAAAATAATGACAATAATCTCAATTGTGTAAAATTAACAGAATGTAGTTGACCTTGATATCATTTTAAAGCTAGTTTTAAGACGAATAAATGTAATGAAAAAATTAATTAACTAGGAAAACGCTAAAGTCCTGTCGCATTGATGGATGAGCTTTTTTTTAAGTTTTTAGTTTGCATGGGATCTCTTTACTTATCAAGTGCTTTTTGAACGCATTGTAGGTGATCGTTGTCAAGTTTTTATTGTTACTTGTTAATTATTAATTGTTATTAAATACCTCAAAAAACTTAATTTAAAACCTTATTTATATGGTTTCTGGATAATGTTTTCAACTTTTTCTTTAAAAAAGCAATACATCACTATTACCTTAATGTCCATGTGAAATATGAACGTTCTAGCCCCACCCGTTTGGTCAGAATCGGCCCAAATGTCACGAAAAAACCGCACTAAAAATCGGAAAAAAAATAAAAGTACGATATTCATGAGAAATATTTCTTCGATTGTACCCAAAAACGTAGCACATCTTAAGTTCAGAGATTTCGAAGGTCGCCTGAAAATTTCATCAAGATCGCATATGCCGTTTGCCCGGAATCGTGCGAACAGACAGAAAAACAAAAAAAACAAAAAAACATTGGAGCTAAATTTTTTGAGGGGTCAGTGAAATTGAAGTTTTTGCTACGCTCATCCAATTACTGGTACCCAATTAATTACATTTTAGTTAAAGTATCCCACTTTTGACATACGTATTATTATGTATACCTAAAACTCGATCGATCGTCGTAAAAATATACTACTTTACTGACCTAATGCCAATGAATCCAAAATGTCATGTCCCGAAACAAAATTCCTATAACTCACCGATTAATAAGGATTACTTATATCTCAATTGTTGTTTATACTCATGTTACACATACAAAATGCAGTGGCGATTTTAGGCCTAGGCGCACGAGGCGCGCGCCTAGGGCCCCTTGATCTAGGGGGCCCCCAAATAAATATATTTCCATATTGTTTTTCTGTGCTCGTAACTGCCAATATACTTTCTTGGGTATTATTTCATTTAGTAACTTAATATTATCATCTTTGACCAATTAATCGCTTTGGTAAAATGTAGATACATTGTAATATGTACATATTCTTATTTCTTAATTTGTCTTTAGTGTATGTGTTTGTGAAAGTTAATATTCTGCATCTGGGACGCAACGATAACACCGAGTGGAGATAATCAATGGTCGATTTTTTTATTTTTATTTAAGCAATAGGGCCTAGTTTTGGTCTAATGGCTTAAAAGTATACGAGGAAGCTTCGCAAACGCTTTTTCAGGCGCATTGTTAGATGAGCGTAATTTTTTTTAAATAAAACAAAATCGTAAAATTGCAATTTTCATGAGAAATTATGTTTCGATTTCGCTAAAAAACGTGGCAGTTTTAAGTTCAGAGATTTCGAAGGCCTTCACAAAATTTCATTGCAATTGGAGTATCGGTTTAGCCAGAATCGTGCTAACAGACACACAAAAATACTAACAGAAAACAAAAACATTCTGGATTTTTTTCTCCAGTGTAGTTAAATGGAATCTTTGCTACGCTCATCCAATTACTAGGAAGCTTCGCAAACGCTTTTTCAGGCGCGTGGTTGGATGAGCGTAATTTTTTTAAACAAAAAAAAGCGTAAAATTGTGATTTTCATGAGAAATTATTTTTCTATTGTGCTCAAATTTCACACCAATGTATTAATTTATATAATAAAGATTCTGTATAAAAATCGTTACAATCGGATAAAGCATGTAGGTGTTATAAGTCAAAGAAATGTAAATTTAAAAAATTAAAAAACGTAAAATTGCGATTTTCATGAAAAAAATATTTTTTGAGTGCGCTCAAATTTCACACAAATATATTAATTCATTAAATTAAGGTTCTGTGAAAAAATCATTACAATCGGATAGAGCATGTAGGTGTTATAAGTCGAAGAAACTTAAAAAAATTAAGAAAATCGTAAAATTGCAATTTTCATGAGAAATAATTTTTTTATTTCGCTCGAATTTCACACGAATTAATAAATTCATTAAAAAAAGGTTCTGTGAAAAAATTATTACATTCGGATAAAGCATTTAGGTGTTATAAGTCGAAGATTTTTTTTAAATCGAAAAAAATCGTAAAATGGCGATTTTCATGAGAAATAATTTTTTGATTGCGCTCAAAAACGTGTCAGTTCTTGGTTCAGAGATTTCGAAGGCCTCCATAAAATTCAATCGCAATTGGAGTATCGGTTTAGCCGGAATCGTGCTAACAGACACTCAATAATACAAACAGAAAGGAAAAAAAAACATTCCGGATTTTTTTCTCCAGTGTAGTGAAATGGAATCTTCGCTTCGCTCATCCAATTATAGTTGTATGAAATTTGTATCTTAGAGTGCCTAAAACTCGTTAAAATGCTCCAAACACACTCTATGAATCGAAAAATTTTCACGGGGCTGTGCGCCCCGGACCCGCATTGGCTGGGGGGCTAACCCCCCAGACCCCCATTCATACGTATGGGCCCCGTAATTCCTCGCGCCTAGGGCCCCAAATAACGTAAACGCGCCTCTGACAAAATGCCAACTGAAGTATCAAATAAAACTTGTAAAAATACAACCAAACCTTACACACTCAAAAGAAATGAGATCTAAAAAAAGGGCCAAGCTCATCTACCCTTCCACATTTGCGCATTCTTAATTCATAAACGTACAGTGTCCCGTAACAACATCCTTGAAAAGCTTGGCAAAATAGAATTTGCATGACCATAACGTTTAAATTAACTAGGAAAACGCTAAAGTCCCGCCGCGTTGATGGATGAGCTTTTAAAGTTTAAAGTTTGCTTGGGATATCTTTACTTTTGCAAGTGCTTTGTTTGCTGCCTACGCATTGTAGGTGAATGTTGTCAAGTTTCTTTTGTTTCTTGTCAATTGGTATTATTTAAACCGTAAAAAACTTATATTAAAAGCTTTATTTCTATGGATTCTGGCAAACTTTTAAAACTTTTTCTTTAAAAAAGGTACTACATCACCATAACCTTAATGTCCATGTATAATATGAACGTTGAAGCCCCACCCGTTTGGTCAAATTGGCCCAAATGGCACGAAAATATCGTAAAAAAAACCAAAAATCTTATATTAAAAGCTTTATTTCTATAGTTTCTGGCTAACTTTTTCAACTTTTCTTTCAAATGTACTAAATCACCATAACCTTAATGTCCATTGTATAATATGAACGTTTTAGTTTCACCCGTTTGGTCAGAATTGGCCCAAATGGCACGAAAATATCACCCAAAAATCAAAAAAAAAATCGTAAAAGTACGATATTCATGAGAAATATTTCTTCGGTTGTACCCAAAAAAAGTGGGAAGTCTAAGTTCAGAGATTTCGAAGGCCCTGTCAAATTTTCATCAAGATCGCATATGCCGTTTGCCCGGTAGAGAGCGAACAAACAGACAAAAAACAAACAAAAAACAAAAAAAAAACAAAAAAAAAAACAAAAAAACACCCGAGCTAAATTTTTTGGGGGGTCGGTGAAATTGAAGTCTTCGCTTCGCTCATCCAATTAGAAAAAAAGAATTTCGATGAACTAATGTTTAAATTAATACGAGTTGCAAATTCTATTTTGCCAAGCTTTTCTAGGATGTTGTTACGAGACACTGTACGTTTATGAATTAAGAATGCGCAAATGTGGAAGGGTAGATGAGCTTGGCCCTTTTTTTTAGATCTCATTTCTTTTGAGTGTGTAAGGTTTGGTTGTACTTTGACAAGTTTTTGTTATGTGTGGGATCTCATTACATTTTCAAGTTCCATTGCAAAATTATTTGTTAAAATATAATAATTTTATCAAAGTTGATTTAATTGCTATGGTATTACCAATTAACAATAGAATGAAAAAATATAGTAGTTCCAAGACTTGCTTTTTGGATGAGCGTAGCGAGGGAAGTGAAGATTCCATTTCACTACACTGGAGAAAAAAATCCGTAATGTTTTTTTTTTCATTTTTTCTTTCTTTTTCTTTCTTTTTTTTCTTTTTTTGTGTGTTTGTCCACACGATTCCGTCTAAAGCGATAAACCAATTGCGATGAAATTTTATGGACCCCTTCAAAATCTCTGAACTTGAACTGCCAGGTTTTTGAACACAATCGAAAAATTATTTCTCATTAAAATTGCAATTTTACGATTTTTTTCGATTTTTTTAACATTTCTTCGACTTAGAACACCTACATGCTTTATCCGATTGTTATGATTTTATCTAAAACCTTAATTTTATAAATTAATATTCGTGTGAAATTTGAGCGCAATCGAACAATTATTTCCTATGAAAATCGCAATTTTACGATTTTTTAAATTTTTAAAACATTCTTCGACTTATAATACCTACATGCTTTATCCGATTGTAATGATATTTTCACAGATCCTCAATTTTATGAATTTATATATTTGTGTCAAATTTGAGCGCAATCGAAAAATAATTTCTCATGAAAATCGCAATTTTACACTTATTTTGTTTAAAAAAACATACGCTCATCCAACAATGCGCCTGAAAAAGCGTTTGCAAAGCTTCCTAGTTGTAAACAACGTAGGCGATTATTGTCACGTAACTATAGTTACTTGTTGATTGTATGCCTGTATATGGCTTATTTTTAAACCTTGATTTGGAAGCCTTCCAGCAATTATTTTTAACTTTTTCTTTCAAAAGGAATTACATCATTATTACCTTAATGTCCATGTAAAATATGAACGTTGTAGCCCCACCTGTTTGGTCAGAATCGCTGGGCAATTGAAACTGACGAATTAGATAGTAGAAGTAGCCAGTAGTAACTAACATCCTTAAAGTCATTTTGAGCATGTTTCAAGTCATTTTTTCACCAAGAAGGAATGTTCGTACACCAACCAAATTTGGCATGTGTGGTCAGGTACCCAAATCCCCTTGATTTTGATAGTTTTTAAGTTCACATCACGTTTCATGACGGCTGGGTGACACCTCAAAATCACCCCAACTCTGCTTGCTGTATAAGGTGCCTGAGTGTGTAGCGCACCGCGGCTTGGCTAACGGGCACCTAGATAAACAATGCGAGTATAATTTTAAAAATAAATAGTCCCAAAATTAAGTTCATGCTACTTTCCCGTTAATTGAATTAATGAATGAATTAAATTTGTTGTGTAAAATTAACACAGCCACACTGGGAACCATTTGCAAGCTTATTATATGGGAAAATAAATTTGTGGGAAACTATTGTATTTACAGTAAAATTTCTAATGACATTTTTTGTAGAGCAATAAAAACCCATTAAAACAATTTGTGGTTTATCCAAATCCTATGTATGATTACTTCTTGAGTTACAGTAATTTTCATAGAGATACCATTAGTACCTAGATTCACCACCATGTCCGGTCTTCTGAGTGTGGCATCAAGCAGCGCGGAATTCAAATTGTTGTAGTTTTTACGTACTGAACAGTATATATTTTATCGGCTTGGATACTGATCTTTTTAATGTTGAATCATATTTTTTATGAATTAATGAAACATTGTAATGGGTTGTTTATAGTCATTACTCATTATAGGCACTGTAGCAAAGATTACACTATGCGACAATAACTTCCCTCCCCTACCCATAGGGCTAGGCCTGTCTGCAATTTTTACGCGATAAATGTATGGACAGTGCGAACACCCACGGATCAACGCTAGAATCAACAAGGCCGATTCAGAACAATTTTGAATTTACTACTGTGCCTCGTTACTAGGACGGCTCCAAAATCACCGTTCACAAATTCCGAAGCCAAGAACTGATGAACTTAAGTCCTAATCAGAAGTTTAAAAACTTCAGCTTATAACGGGAATCGAACCCGGGACCGCCTGCATTTGAAGTAGAGACGCTAACCACACGACCAACGAGCCACACTATACCATTGTATTATGTTTATATATCTCGAAAATCATTTGCAAAATTAATTTGTTTTTTTATTTCTCAATTTCATTAATCGGGAAACACTCCCGTAGGTCAAGGTGTAATAGATTTTATGTAAATCATCTACAATGCACCAACAATCCAGATGTTAAGAAGTTAACCGTCCTAGTAGCTTAGGTGTAAAGCACACGACCGGCAATCGGGAAACCGGGGTTCGATACCCCACTGGGATGGATTTGGTAATTTCTGGATTGATTTACATAAAATAGTTTTTTAAATTTTTAATTAATTAATTAATTAATTAATTAATTAATTAATTAAATATTTAAAAAAAATTAGTTAATTTTTAATGGTTTCTACAGGGTTGGCTTGGTTGTACAGGGTTGGCTTGGTTGTGTGACTTCGCGTCCAACGCCGACCTAACCTGTACGTCTCGGTTCGTGGTGAATCGTGCCCCACGTTGGGCGCCACTTTGTGACTTCACTCTCTCTCTCTCTCACACAGCTCTAGCTCACACTGCTGGTGAAGTCACGTCGCAACCCTTTCCCACACCACCTTGCCCGAAAAACCCGACCAGCGCCAGAGTGTGAGTCACTCGTGATTCTTCAAACAGAATCACTTTTGGTCGGAGGGTGGTGTAGGTAAAGGTCACCCTACCTAGTCCTATGGCTACCTCGTAGCTTGCCTCGCCACTAGCTCTAGGACTAAGAGAGACGAAACTTAAAACGGTAACATGACCTCAAACCTCAAACCTCAAACCTAACAGACACCGTGCCAGAGTACACCACAGTTCGGCTCAGCACTGCCTAGCACCCTACCCAAGGGGGGTGGATAGCTAGTCTTACCATGCGTGCTAGTGGTGAGCCACGCCATCCGCTGGAACGCTCCTGCCTGCCCCGGGGTCTCGTACGCTCCTGCTTAAACTAGGTCAACCAGCCGTGATGCGGCGTGGGGTGGACTGAAGGTCCTTGCACAAAAAAACTACACAGTGAGTTGGGGGAGGCAGGGAACAAACATGCACTACTGAGTAAAAAGCTGGGTGCTTTTAGTGGAAATTTACTGATGCAAACAAAGAAGTTAAATTACAGCAATGAAGTTATGGTTTCTAGTGAAGTTAAATTCGGATCCGAGTTTAGTCGAACAATGACACAGACATAAGGTACAAGGTTACACAATAAAAATACAATAAAATGCCAGCGCTCTACTCAACACTATCCTCTCTCTATCCACAGTCCCATCCTGTTCCTTGGTCTTCTACGTGGTCGAAGAGGGGGGGGAGGAAATGATGTGGCTGCAAGCGGCGATTCTCGTTCCGTCGTGCGGGTGGCCTACGGAGAAGGCGTCCAGTGGCGGACGCGGACCTTGGTGTCCTACCGCGTACTTCTCGGCTACTCGTCCAGAATGCTTAAATTTGCTTACCGCCGCTCGGGAAGTTCTCGTAGAGGGAGAGATGCTACTCTTTCTAGCATGGTGGTGTTAGCTTACCACGTGGTCGTAGGTTTTACTGGCACCAAACACGTGCACCCTATCTCGTCACCGCAAAGCCAGTCCGAAGACAGGAACTGAATACTTGAATTGAGCGCAAGCTCCCCGCAACTATTGCATAGTTAGAGATTACCTTGTGGTCGCCGGGTCGTCATTATAAGACGTACTTTACTGGCTACCCTTTAACATAGGGGTCACCGAAAACGCGTCGTCGTCGACAGAATAAGTTTCAAAAACAACAAATAAATGTTAAAACATGACCAACTCCCTATAACCCTGTCAAATAAGAATTTTTGGAGGAAAAAATTGCGATGTCGCTGAATTTTTACAGAGATCTTCCTTGAAGGATCCTTATCAACATACAAAAACTCCCCTTCAATCGGACTGGAGCTTCGGCCGCCATATTGGAAAATGGCGGTCAAAAAGTGTTTGTTATCAAATATCTCCAAATTTGTTTGAGATAGACAAAATATCTCAATGGCAAAAATATTCCCCATTTAATTCTCTACAAAACAGGTGTCTTCTATAGTTTTGGTAGGGGCAAAGGTTACGTCACAAAATCGTGGTTTATATGTTGCTTATTGGAGTACCAGCTAATTTCCTAATTTTCACGCCCAGCATCAAACAATGCCCAGTAAATCCGTAAGAAATCGATTTAAATACAAAAGGACTTTTGTACGGGGCTCATGAAAGCTTCCATTAGTATTTTTAAAAATCAGTTCTGCGAAATCGGATTTTGCATATACCCGGAATTTGGGTTTTTCCATTGTTGGCATTTCCTAAAAAATGCCATATGTTACTGTCCATTATTAAGCACTAAATAGCATTGGAGGAAAAATTATTTCTACGCACATTGAAATGACTTAAATAATGATCCGATTGCAACCAAAGTTTAAATCCAATATGGCTGCTTATTCCTTATATTCACAATATGAATACTGTTTTCGTGCTGTTTTTACACTCTTTTTGTTACATAATTCACTTTGATGTTGTGGATATTAGGAATTAGCAGCCATATTGGATTTAAACTTTAGTTGTAATCGGATCATTATTTGAGTCATTTTAATGTGCGCAGGAAGAATTTTTCCTCCAATGCTATTTAGTGCTTAATAATGGACAGTCAAAAAGGGCATTTTTGAGGAAATGCCAACAATGGAAAAACCCAAATTCCAGTAAATGCAAAATTCTATTTCGCAGACCTGATTTTTTTTAATACTACTTATAGCTTTCATGAACCCCGTACAAAAGTCCTTTTGTATTTAAATCGATTTCTTACGGATTTACCGGGCATTGTTTGATGCTGGACGTAAAAATTTGGAAATAAACTGGTACTCCAATGAGCAACATATAAACCACGATTTTGTGACGTAACCTTTGCCCCTACCAAAACTATAGAAGACACCTGTTTTGTAGGGAATTAAATAGGGAATATTTTTGCCATTGAGATATTTAGTCTATCTCAAACCAATTTGGAGATATTCGATAACAAACACCTTTTGGCCGCCATTTTCCAATATGGCGGCCGAAGCTCCAGTCCGATTGTAGGGGAGTTTTAGTATTTTAATAAGTATTATATAAGGAAGGTCTCTGCAAAAATTCAGCGACATCGCAATTTTTTCCTCCAAACGTCAATATACGATCTTATTTGACAGGATTACTAGGCCAGGTCAGCCATTCCGCCGGATTCGGGGGCTCCTCGACTCTCATGGTCCTCGTGGTGGTGGGTTTCGATGCTTGCACAACACGTTCCCTCGGACTCGACCGTCCAGTTCGAAACGATGACCCACAGTGGCCGAGCTAGGACGCTGTTTGTCCCCTCACAGGCTCGATCGGGGCACCAACTTGCCCTTCGCTGGTCCGGTCACGTGTCTTGATTTGCCCACTGCCATTGGCCAGGCTTCCGAGTTCGTAATTCCGCGGGTCAGCTGAGGCTTGCCATTGGCCGACTGCACGGGCCCAAAATCTTCGTTCTAGGTGTGTTTTTCCCACCAATGTTGCCAGTTAGGCCTTGCCGCATTCCTTTCCTCGCTTGTCGTCGTCGAAAGATGAGGGATGTGTCGACTTTCAGCATGTCCCGAATTTAGCATGGGTGACGTCACGTATAGGCCACTCCGGTAAACCCGAAACCAACAACATGAGCCTCAGCTCCACAAATTCACATTCTACACGCTCAACCCTAGGGTTGGAAAGCAGGCTAGCTGCCTTGAACTTGCATGGCTAGATGCAGATTCACACTGACTTAAACACTTGTTAAAAATATGATTTAAAGTCCGAAATTAGCATTGAAAGTTCCACAAGACATGAGAATGTATACCAATTTAAAAGCAAAAATTAAAAATATTACAGGGGGTGGGGCTGCGATGTCACAGTTGCTTTGATTTACTGTCCCCCACTGAAAATCAGTTATATAACTGAGTTGAGTGGGTAGACTCTAAACAGATTTTTTTTTAAACATTATTTATATCTGACATAGTTATTAATATGTTAAGTTATTATTTTAATTCTAAAGAGAGTTTTTTTATTCTTATAGTATTTTGAATTTACTATCTATCTTTATGATCTTGGGAGGAGGGAAGTTTTTGTCACATAGTGTAATCTTTGCTACAGTGCCCGTAATGACAATAAACAACACATTACAATATTTTATTTAAAAAAAAAATATGATTCAACATTAATACGATCAGTATTTAAGGCCATAAATATACTGTTCAGTACCGGTACGTAAAAACTACAACCGCCAGTTTGAATTCTGCGCTGCCATGCCACACTCTGAAGACATCTTTGCTCGTTCAAATTGCTGATGGCGGCCCATGCTCGGCAGATGGGAGTAGGGACTCTAGGTGCTAACAGTATGGTATCTTTATGGTAATTTTAGTAATTATTTCGGCGGCCATCTTGTGGACGCCATGACAGTTGACTTATTTGCTACCATGCGTGTCCCCCATGAAAATAACATTCTAAAATATGGCTTTTACCAGCTCCTAAATTTTGGTGCTGGTTTCCGGCTTTGAAATGATTTTACGCTTGTTCCACGGACTAAGGGGGAGGGGGGACAATCCAAAGTAGTAAATAAAGATGTCGGATATATATTATATTATGTTATAACTAATTTAAAGGAAAATATCACGCACAGTATTATATCAAATGACTTTTATTCCCAACGTTTCAGAAAACTAGGTTTCCATTTTCAAGGGATGGGTATAAAAAAATTCAATAAAACAACAACAGCATTATAAAAATAAACAAATAGAAACAAAAAACACACTACCTTGCAAACATAGAAAATTTCAAAGATCCAATTGCAGTGACCCTAAAACCAAATCACATGGTTGCATTGTTAGTGTGACTTCTTGTGACCATTCTAGCAGGCCTATTGCTGTCTTTGTGTCTTGGTACCACAGGCGGCTCAGTCTCATACTTTTCAAGAGCTGCAGTTTGACTTCTAGTCAACATTCTGCTGGATTCCTCATTTCTAGACAAGATGGTTGGGTCCGTCCGGACCGACACTTGACCAGCCTCTCAACCAAAGCAGGCTTCCTCTATAGGGCAATGCCAAGCTGGTTCAACTAAATTCTCCGCCAGGATGCATGATTGGGGAGTGACCACAGGATTTTTATGGCGGTGACCAAGTTTGCTTCGATTCTCCGCTAGGATCGCATGATCGGGGAGTGACCACCGCCGCCAAGATGTTGTTAAGTTCCTATTTTATCAACGTAAAGACAACTGTGGTCACTCCTCGATCGTTCTGCGCTCTGGTGGGAAATTAGTTTGACCATTGCCCTATTGAGCCAAATGCTTGTCATCGTCTCGTTTGTTTAGATTGAGTGGGCGCTTCTCAATTTCTAGTTTCTACTGCCTCTCTGACAATTCAACTGGATAGATGGCTTACCATGGCAAGAGTCCTCATTCCTTCAAAGTTAATGGAATGACCCTCCTTTTTGACATGTTGTGCCAAAGCGGATGTTGTTTCCATCTTGTTGACGGCGAGCTTGTGTTCCTGTAGGCGCATCGACATATTTCGACCAGTTTGTCCAACATATGTCTTCGAATAGTCTCCACACACACACACACACACATATCTCGTAGACGCCCCAATCCTACAAATGAATCTTGTCTTTATGGCTACCAATCATTTCGCCCAAGGTTCTGTTTGTCGAAAAGAGCGTCTTGATGTTTTTATTAACCAGTAGTTTGCCAATTCGGTCGGAGGTCCCTCGAACGGGTCCGTACCAACGAATAGAATATGAAACCATTAGAATGGGAAACGAATAGAAAGTGCAACGAATAGAGTGGGAAACGGCTGAGAGAGGGGATGGAATGTGAGAGGACTCTAACACATCTTGCAACACTGTACGTTAATCATACATTTGGGATGTAATTTACATTTGATATCATTTTTACAATTAAATTGATTATCACGCTCGTCATACATAATTGCACTAGTTTCTATAGGTTTCCCGTTCCATTGGATTTCCATTCTGTCTAATTCTCTTTCTATCCGTTTCCGCAGAATTTCTATTTGTTTCTACAACTTTTCTGTTCGTTTCCTCAATTTTTCTAATCGTTTCCCATTCTATTGGTTTCCTCATTTTTACTTGAAATTAGTCGGTCAAATAGCTGCCTTTACTACCTTGGTCTGTGTTACCGACTGAAAAAAAAAACATGGTAGCCATAGCGGGAAGATTTGAAATTGCATGCAGTATCAAAATACTAGTCAGTCTGAACTATAACCCTTAACCTTCACCGTTCACTGCGCGAATGTGTGGGTTTTCAGTTTGAAAATAAGTTTTTTTTTGTTACAAGAAAACATGTTGCTAGTTTAATTAATAATAGTTTCTCAAACTCATAGAATATTAGCCACAAATAAATTACAAAATTTACCAATTTTGATGATTTTGCAAAAATAAAAAATACTAAAAATTAATTGAATATGTTTAGAATGTGTATGGTTGTTTTTGTAAATGTAGGTAGGTTGCAGTGTATACATATATATATGTCTATAACATCTGTGTTAGGTTTGGTATCAATCTTATATAAATAAGGCTTCAGGAAGTGCACAATCCTGAAAAAAATCCCTGATGTTGCATACTCTTAGAAATAAAGATTTTAATAATAAAGATACTCGATTAATATTACTGGGCGCAATTATGCACTTATTATATAGTTTTAAATATTGATTATAACAATTTATTACACATTATGTACGTACTATACTTTTTCATAAATATATATGTATTTCTTTAAAAAACGCGTTTATTTCTTAGTAAAACAAACCAGCTTAGACAAAAAAGGATATCCTACAGTGAGTGATATTCTGCTCCTCTAACAGCCCCTTAAAAACTTGTCATATGTGTACAAATTTTACATGAAAGTAGTATTACGTAAATAAGGCCTAATGGTTAGTCTGGGCAAGGGGAAAGGTGTAGCCTCCCGCCAGTCTTGGGGAGGAACGCGTTCCTTTTTCAGGAACTTTTGTGGGAACGCGTTCCTTTTCTTAGATCAGGAACTTGTAACGTCAAAGTTATTATTTCGTGGGAACTTGGAACGAATTTAACGTTCCTTTATAAGTTCTTTTTGCCGTCGTAATCCCGTCAAATTCCAGTACCTGATATCGTAAACTGCAGTATGAAAAATATCAATGTGGCATCTTGTGTTTTCGAAAATGGCGCCCCCGTCTTCAGATGGCCTGGGACTCACTTTAATAAATAAGAGTAATGATAAATGAACTCATTTCTCATTTATTATTGTTTAAATCAGTGATGGAATAAGGAACGTGAAAGGAACTAAGTTCCTTTTGAGGAACGAGGAACGTTTCAGTTCCTTTTTTATTGAAAAGGAACGAGGAATGTCTCAATTCCTTTCTAGGCAGAAGTAACTTAACTTTTCAAAGTTCCTTTTTTGGGGGAACGTGCCCAAGACTGCCTCCCGCCCTTGTATTGCCACCTTGGCACCAATGTTGATTGGCGTAGGTAAAATAAATGTTTATGTAAATTGTTAATCGGATGCTTCATTAATGGAATAATGGTAGGTGTTCATAATTTTCTAGTTATGTCTTGGAATTAGGAGCCTATGCTCAGAATAACTTTTCTTTTTTTGTGTTAGATGAAAGAAACAAAGTTAATAAAAGATTACTTTTTAACAGCGTTGGGGAGTCCCGCGTAACGCATGCTTCTCTCCAGAGATCGCGCTCCGACTCGTATCAGTCACGTGGTCTCGATGGCTGTGACAGACTCGCCAGCCAGCCCCAGCGAGACGGGAGAGTGGATGCGAATAGCTGCTGTGTGAGCCGCGATATCCGAGCTATCTAACTACAAAGCGGTAGGTCAGGGTCATTTAAACATTAAATTACGAAACTGCAAGGAATTCACATTGTCCTGACCCATGACGACGCCCTGTCTTTTTTATTTTGACAGTCGGGGCGGACTCGGACATTGGCGGTGAGCTATAATATACCAGTGCCTGAATATCATTCATCATCATTCATTCATCATCAAATAATATATTGTAGAACTCTACGCAGAACAGTAAAGAAACGACTACTAATTTGTAATGCTTTAATTATGTTCAGGCCACTTAACAAAGAGGTACACTATAATGTAGAACTGGAAATTGCGATGTATTATATCTCCCCTGTCCCCCCATCCCCTTCCCTCCCACCCTACCAACTCGAGTCTTCATTTTTCACACCTGTTTATTGCGTGCAAAACACGAGCTTTTTTGTAGTAGGGCCTAGTCAATTTCGGTTGAGTAAACAAATACATAAATAAATAAATAAATTGTATTTAGAGTCTACCCACTCAGTTATATAACTGATTTTCAGTGGGGGACAGTAAATCAAAGCGATTAAGCCTACCCTGTAGGCCCCGACGCAATCGACGAGTGAGCGATAACCAACCAAAGATCGACATTTTTAATAGGAAATATGGACAGTGCGAACACCCGCGGATCAACGCCAGAATCAACAAGGCCGATTCAGAACAACTCTGAATTTATTATGTGCTTCGTTGCTAGGACGGCTGCAAAGTCACCGTTTACAAACTCCTATGACACGAACTGATGGACTTAAGTCCAAATCAGAAGTTAAAAACTTCTGACTTTGGCGGGAATCAAACCCTGGACATTCTGCATTGGAAGCAGATACGCTAACAACAAGACCAACGAGCCACACAAATTTATTCCAAGCCTTCATAACAACGAGGTATACATTATAATGTAATGTATTATACTTCTAGACCCCCTCCCCTCCGTCGCAAAACTAGATTGTTCAAAATGTTAAGAGGAACATAAAAAAGTACTATGGAATTTATAGAATAATATAGATTTGGCTTGAATTCTTATTAGAAAACAGTGTCACATGAAAATTGTAAAGCATGACTGTCAAGTTAGTCGCCATTCCACCCCACCCCACACCATAGAACAAAGGACAAATGTTCGTTCATCAGTTTTGTCGTACCACCACGGTATCGGAAGACAATCACCAGCAACTGTAACTCACGTATTACCATTTAGCAGCCGACCTCAGAGCTAATAATCGTGAAATAATACATGCTGACTGGAGTGTAGAAACTTTGAAGTATAAGCAATAAAAAAAATTGTTGTAATAATAATTAATTATTTTCATACATCTTGTATTCTTGGTTGCTGGGGTAACTTTGTATGTAATTTAAACAATTCTGTCAAACCGAACCAATTTATTATAAAATGTAAATATCAAATTTATCATTTGTTAGCATAATAGCTTACCGTTTTTTAGCTCTCCATACCGCCAAGTTAGCCCCAGTACTCTTCTTCCGTCTTGCAGATAAATATAATTTAGATTTCGAACGTCGCTTGTCAGAGCTCTCCATTATAATTTCGAATACCGCACTACTAGCTGACAAATGAGTAGGCCTAAGTGACTGATTTTTTAAAGCAGCACGACAGAGATGGTCGGCGACGGCAGGAGACATATTCTCCCAGCCCCAAGTCTCGTAGCACGCGATCTAGCCAAGGTCACATGCGCAGGAAAAAAAGCCCCTGGCCAGCGACGTAACTGCAGGGGCTGGGTCGAGGGGGGCACACTTTTTTTATTTTATGAAGTATTTATTGACATATTATGTAGATACTGAGAAATTTTCATATTGTTGCAATTGTTTCGTACTTCTATTATAAGGGTTTGTCACCAAAAATTGTTAAAATACCTCTATACACTGTACACACCAAGAATCAAACCATTTTCCGGGTCTATGCCCATAAGCTGAGGCCCCCCATTATACACAATCATGTACTTAACCCAGCAAAGAGCATAATGCCCACAAATTATTTTTGGATGACACACTGACCATACCGTACCTATATACCCCTTTTCACTAGCCATGCTGACCATTTATCATTTTGAGGTTACAAACATTTTCACCCCCCCCCCCCCCCCAAAAAAAAAAAAAACAAACAAACAAACAAACAAACAAAAAAACAACAAGGGATAGTTACTCCACTGCCCCTGACAGGTAGACTAGCTGCAAATTAAATGATAAAACTATATAGGGAAGCCTCACGTGACGTCACAGCTCGCCGGCAAGTGGCCGCGAACCGAACCAATGGACAAGCAGCCTCATTTCGCAAGTTGACGCCTGGTGAACGGCTCAACAAAGATCACGCTCTAACTTTTATACTATTCATTATTTGGACAAAACTTAAGAGGAATAATATTTAGCAAACATATGATTCCTTCTAATGGCGATGATCTCGAACTTTTTAACAGAACCGTTAGCTTGTTATCACAAGTTACGCATTATAAATGACAAATTTATCAACAACTTTAAGTCTTCTCAACTTCAATTGATAAAAAACTACTGAACGGATTTCAACAAGAATTCTCTCTAAATATGCATCCAACTAATAAGAAAAGAAATAAGTTAACTTTCTCGATAGTAAATGCACTGAACAAAATTTTACAGCATAGCGTGTAGTTTTTCACGGCTCATCCGCACGTCAAAAGCGCGTATTTTAGATGAAAACACATACCATGCATATTACCCCATGCTATAAATTTTCGTTCTGTGCACTTTCTATTTAGAAAGCTTATTTATTTCTTGTCTAAACAGTCCGATGAATATTTTGAAAGAGGTCTTGTCAAAATCCGATCACTAGATTTTTGTCAATTGAAGTTGTTTTATTTAATTTCATAAAAAACAAGTAACAGTTTTAAATGTTATTTCAATACGCACATCGATATATCACGTTAACGTCTGTCTAAAAATTCAAAATAATCGCTATTAGTAGGAATGATATATTTGCTAAATATTATTCCTCTTAAGTTTTTTCCCAATAATGACTAGGGTAAAAGTTAGAGCGTGATAAGTTGTGCGACGTTCAGCAGGCGTCCACTTGCGAAACGATGGTTGCTTGTCCATCAGTTGGGCTTAAAGCGGAGAATACCCCTCATTCCCCTCGATTTGTGACGTAGGTGCTAGTAGCCTATAGACAACATTTTTTTGGTATCTCTTGAACACCAACCATGTTACAATATTAGTTGCTTTTTGAGATAAATACCTGATTTTCAGCGGAAATTCACATGTACTGTAGGGGTCTCGCAAACGAGATTTACAGTCTTGTACACGAATGAGAGTCGTCTAGTTTCGTTTTTTTTAAAAACATACAAACGGTTAATTTAAATAAAGTATTAAAGATTTTAATATTATGCGTGCCACTATAACAAGAAATAATTTTTAAAGGTACTCAAAAACGTATGAGGTCTGCGTTTGAGATATTTCTAGGGTTCCCTGAAAAACACAAAATGAAAGTACCGGTATAAAACGGACACGCCTTTAAGACCACGGTGGTCCGTTTATTAAAACGGTCACTCGACTTTAGACCTTATTTTAAAGCCTAATTAATTAAACCAAGCTCTCCGCGCTAGCTCAAGCAACGAGATACTTATGATTGAATCCGACACAAACCTAGCAAAAACACACCTAACAAGCACATGATTCAGTGGCGACGACGAGCTCGGCACCCCAATCCGAGACCCCACCACACAGGCTTACAGGGCCACGGACCTTACCCAGGGCGACGCGAGGTGGTAGCCACCCTCAGGCAGTGCTGCTGGGCTGGCGAGCTGCAGTCCGGGTCCACGCGTGCATAAAATAACAGGTTCGCAATAGGCGAGCAATACTACAGTTACTAGGGTGAAATAAAAGCTGAAGGCTATGATATTGAGGTAGGAAACGTGCAAGGATACCCATGAATTTACGCAAGAGACATATTTAGAAATCAGCCTCGTATTTAATGTTGAAACAAAAACATAGACATATTTTTACATGAAGTTAGATGTCAGCTTCGTTTGTAAAAATATTGGATCCAATTTTCCCCCATTTACGTTAATTAAATTTGCAAATGACAAAACAAAATACAAACAAAAGTTACAACATTCCTTAATATTATTGGTTTCTACTCATCCTCCGCCATTGTACTCTCGTTCCGTTGCGTCCCGTTGCATCGATGCGCGGGATTTCCATGTATGCGTCCACGGCGTTCCCTCTCCTAACGCTGCCTTCCCGCGGCGTTCTTCCTGCACTTCCCTCAGGAACGGGACGCAGACCTTGACGTTCCGACGGGGAGGACTACGTGCTATTGACTACACGTGAACCGGTAGCCGGTTTAGGGGAGTATGCGTCGTAGGCGTTTCAATTTTACATGGACGACAGCATGTCTTATGGGATTGAACGAAACATGTTCAAAGGTTGGGTGAGAGTAAATAATTAGGAAAGACGTGTTGTAGACTTAGGTCAGAAAGCAACTTAACTGGATAAATGAGATCTGTTGGTTAGGATAGCCATATTCAGGCAGTGGTCGTCGTTACTTACGACTTGTTAGGCCCCTGACGCCACATGGTGCGTGGGTGGTTCGGCCGATATGTCGGTCGTAAGTTGGATATTTAGGATTTAGAAATAGATTGAACTAGCCTGTTATAACGACGAAGCTTCTCGCCGCGTTCCGACGTGGTCTTCCTGCCATCTTGATGATAGATATCGTACTCGTTCCGTAGCACTACCAAACACTGACAATAGCACTTGCGGTGAACTTCCCACACCAAGGACCAAACACCAAGTAGCCGTGACGCCTAGCTCTCCGGCTCCCCAACGCTCTTCTTTGCGCGCATTTCTGCTGACAAGCAACGCGTCATCAGCGTGGGTGGTTCCTATTCGTCCAATTTGAACCCCCTGAGCCCGCCGTTCAGTATGCCCCAATCCAAGGACACCTGTCGTCGCATCATCTGTCCTGAGAGACCAGTTGCGGATTTTCATTCCAGAGAAGCTACAGTGACCTGCGCGGCGTCACCCCCGTTTAGGGTGCATGCGCCGATCACGTGATCAGATCGCTAGCTTCGCATCCCACAAAGATTCTTTTCCGTTGGTCGATTCCAGGAATCGATAGTCCGAAAACCGACACTAAAGCCCGCGTCCTAACGTTCGATAAATTACACAGTGATACAAGGTGGCAAATTGCATTGCCCCAAGTAAATAAGCCTCCTAGTCGGCCGCAAACACTATTCTGCATTTATTACTAGGCACTTTATCTCATATTGCTGTAATTTTTTTTAATAGGAATAATTAGCGCGACGGCTAATTACCCTAACTGCGTATGCAAATGAGGTGGCGATTGGGTGTAACTATATTTTCGACCCTTGGACTACAATTTTTAATGTCAATTTATTACATTTGCAATCACATGAAATCTTATTTATATCACAAGAAAATAATAATTGTCTATACTGGTCGTTTTATTTTTTTTATAAAAAAAAAATGGGTAATCAAGATATTAAGCTGACAAACAAGAGTTTAACACAGAATACAGATTTAGAAGGACTATTGATAGTTAGTAAATAGTTTACTAGTACGAAGTTGAATGCCTTAGAATCGATTAATTTATTCCTTCAATGCTATCCGTGCATATCGAATTAAAAAAAAAAACAACGTTATAATCATATTTGAATTTCGTGCCTTTGAGTCAATGCGACGGGCTCTTATTGTTATCGTTCGCCGAGACAGAGCGTATTTTATTTATAAGTTTTTAATTTATTCTACCAAACTGACATGCACATGGTGTTTGTATGTGGCACACACAATTCTTAAAACATATAAAAATAATACAATAAATGTTCCAATCCACTCGCCTAACAACGACTTTGGCGTTTTCCTAGTCTAGTTGGCTAAGGCGCCCTTGTACCCGAAATGTGGAAGACCTAGGTTCAAACCCCTGGTCGGGAAAAATTTCTTAATTTCTGGATTGTATTTAAAAAATTATAAAACATGTTTTGAAATGCATACAATACTATGGAAAACATAGCCAGTACGAAATACGAGTAAAGATTGTAAGGTTTACTCAATCTCCCAGCGAAATTTAGGGGAACCTTGAGCGTGCAAGATTTGATAAACCTTACTGATTGACAAAAATGGTTCGTGAAAAATGACTTCTTCAAAAACAAAACCATTGTTGTTAAAATAAAACCAACATATTTTAAGTCAATTTTTTAATTTATTATTTCTTGTAGGTTTAAATCGAAATGGACTGTGCTCATTTTGTTAGCAGTTCTCAGTTACCTGGTCACGGATGTCTGTTTAAAATTTCAGCTCAATCTATTTGGCCGTTCGGCCGTATGGGACCGGAAAGACAAACATACATTAAACATTTAACAGACAAATTAGTCACGACCCGTTCGACTTGCGTTGTAGACTACGTCCGCTGCGCTCACTCGTTCTTGGCTCAAGCCCCGGCCGGTCGGGGCAGAGTTTTACGATCATTTCTTACAGTTAATATATTATAAAATCATAAGGCCCGAGATAAATCTCATCACAAATGTTTCCCTTCACAAAATACCTGATTTGACGGTAAGATAACAAATTTCGATTTTTTCTTAAAAGAGTAAATTAGATTTTAGTCAGGCTACTAGTTATGAATTAACACATTAACACAAATTAACATTTTGTTAACCATGAGCCAATTTTTTTTTTTCAATCTTTGACATTTTCGAACCAACCATAGTGAAAAAAATAACGCTTTGTAGCATCTATTCACAAAACGCTATTTTTACGAACCTCTACTTATAACATGTAAACTGGTATCGTAATTAGGGATGCACATCAATACTTTTTTCATTATCGATTATTAAAATGGTAATGTCATTATCGAATCGATATTATCAATATCGATATCGACACAACAAAGCCTGTTCCGACCCATAAGTGGAACCTCAAGTGTGGCAAGTGTAAGTCAAAACAATACAATCACGCTCCGTAAACTGCTTGGATGTCTTTGATGTCATTTATTTGGCTTTCGTTATCGACTGATGGTTATTTTCAAACCTAAATCTCGAGTGTGACAACATCAGCCCAGCCAAAGCATGACACAACGTGATATAATCTCCGTCTTTAGAGTTTGGTTCATGCCACTTTTGACGAATTATTTGATATTTCGATAATCGATAATAATGAATTTTGGTTATCGATTATCAAAATTATATCCATTATTGATTATCGATCGATAATATCGATTATCGTGTGCATCCCTAATCGTAATATCTCCTCTTGTAGAACAAAAGTATTTACAAGTTTCTTCAACAAACTTTGGGGCAATGCTAAGTTCGGCCCCGTTATACTTTTTAATTATCTCTCCGCATCCTCCCCCCAAAAAATAATAATTGCATGAGCGAAGCAAAGACTTCAATTTCACTGACCCCCAAAAAATTTTGCTCGGGTTTTTTTTTTTTTTTTTTTTTTCTGTTCGCTCTCTACCGGGCAAACGGCATATCCGATCTTGATGAAAATTGGAGGGGACCTTCGAAATCTCTGAACTTAAGAGGTGTATTGTTTTTGGGTACAATCGAAGAAATATTTCTCATGAATATTGTACTTTTACGATTTTTTACGATTTGTTGTGCGATATTTTCGTGCCATTTGGGCCAATTCTGACCAAACGGGTGGGGCTACAACGTTCATATTATACATGGACATTAAGGTTATGGTGATGTAGTACCTTTTGAAAGAAAAAGTTGCAAAAGTTTGCCAGAATCCATAGAAATAAAGCTTTTAATATAAGTTTTTTACGGTAAATAATAACAATAAACAAGTAAGCAGCAAAGCAAAGCACTTGCAAAAGTAAAGATATCCCACGCAAAATAAAAACATTAAAAAAAGCTCATCCATCAACGCGACTAAAAAAAGCGTTCGCGAAGCTTTCTAGTAATTTTACACAAAACATTTTTTTTCTGTTGGCTTAGGATTTGTTTTAAAACAGGTACACACTTCGTTTTCTTTGGGGATTTTAAAAAATAAATTGCTTTTAAATGGGTTTAATGACTCGTCATAAAAATCGAAAATACAAATTTACAATATGTGCTGTTTGAGGGGATGTGGATCAAGTTAGTTAAAATGCAATCCCTGGCCGCACTTAGTCCTTCCCAAAGTTTGATAGGATTGTTTTGTTAATATCCTTGAACTACAAGAGGAGATATTACGACACCATTTCAAATGTTATGTGCATACGCAGAATCCACTTCGGTGGGCACATGTCCTTCAAAATACAACAACTTTTATCAATAGATCGTGCCACCTGATTTATGTAATCTCTGCTTCAGCCAGCTCCTGTCTGCTTATGCAACTTTCATGACTTGTATGCATTGCGGGTTGCGTTTCGTTGACATCACCTGGAGAACGTGGGGGGAAAACTTTCTAGTTCGATGTACTGATAAGATGTACTGATAAGAAAATAATGGTACTTGTAACGCACGTATTTTGATCTCGTTTCAGTATTGACAATGCTTTCTCAAAATATAAATCATGATAGACTGAAAAGTAAGTAAACAAATAAGTTTTGAACAGAAATAAATGATTGTACGCTTGTGTCTGTGAGTGATCGTACGGTATAAACATTGTCGTCCAACCTTGCAATGCAAAGTTTTCATTGCATTAGAGCCGTTTATAATCATATCAATAATGAGATATTGTAGGCTTTCACGACCCGACACGACGAAACAGCCCAGTGATCATACATAAGTCATATCAATAATGTTTTCACGAAAATGTCCCACTATACAATTATGCTCACTCTTAAAATCACCTCAAGGCGTTAGGAATCGTTTTCCCTATAAAACAAATTTTAACGGTAAAATCGACTTAAATCCATTGACCAGAATTCAGCTTGTTATTGCTACTGCAGATAAGATAAAGCTGTTATTTTGATACCTCTCTTCGCATAAGCAACGCAGTATCAGCAAGTTTTTTTCTGACGTTCTGTTGGTGATTGGAATGCACTGTCTTATGTGGTTCGCACAGAAGAAGATTTTTATAGATTTCGAAGTGATCTTAGATTTAGAATAACTCATTTAGGTGACAGGACTAGGAGTAGACTTATTGCTTAAAACAGGTCAATTCACATGAAAGGTTGCAAGTTGGACTTTCTGTAGCACTAGGCTGTAACAGAAACACCTAATTATAATATTGGTTTTTGGATTGTAGCCCTAAGCATGACCATGGATAAGGAACCAGACGGAATGTATCTCATCGCCAACTCCACTTAGGCCTACCCCTCGTGTAGGTATAGCTATAGCCGGCTGTACTTTCCAAGATTAAATGGCTATAATGCGGAAAGTGTTGAAAATCGCTGCTGAAAACCGAGTAATAACAAAAAAATATTAGGCCCTCCCAATGGCTTGTGTAGCTCTCTTTAAAAATAAATTCCGATCCAATTTTGATGTTTGGATCTCAAAATTGTGGAATGCAGTTCATTTAGTGCGGTTATTAAAAGTATTGATTTTAACTGTTTTAAGTTACACGAGTAGATAACGCATGTCATTATGAGGGTGGTAAAGTATTTTCAGGTATATCCGACTTCTGTAGAGAGCATAAAATTAAATTGATTTACTTCCCACTGAAAATCAGGTATATAACTGAGTGGGTAGACTCTAAATACAATTTATTTATTTATTTTATTATCTATTTATGATTGTTTGATTGTGCATGTAACATAGGAATCAATCTAAAAAAAAAAAAAAGTGGTTGAAGAAAAATGTGAAAGCTTCAAGTTTAAAATTATTATTGTTGTTATTATTATATTTAAACAAGCAACAATAATAACCATTTCTCGATTTGGTTGATCGGGAAACACTCCCGTGGGTGTAATTGTTTTTATTTACTACAATTCAGAAATTAAAAAATTAAAAAAGTCCGCCCCAACCGGGAATCGAAAAAAAAAAAAAAATAATAACCAAAGTAAGAAAATATTAAGAATAACAAAATGGTCCATTAAAGTTAAAAAATGTATAAAATGTTGTAAGAAAGGTATATTATTTTGTCATTGCACTAACTACTAATACCATATAGGCCAATTTTCTAATTTGTATCGCTAATTGTGAAGCATATAGTCAATAAGAGTCCACGTTACTAAAAATACTATATTAAGGTTATTCTGTTCATAAACCAATAAATCATTTTGACAGGTTAATGTAAGCTCATGCGCGCAAGTGAAATTTGGACATCGCCTGACTTTGAGGCGTTACGACGCCACTTTCCCATCCATTATTGTTTGTACCATTTCATTAAATTTTCTGCATAGAGAGCGACGAATCTAACGATATGATATGTTTATTCACCTCTAGTGAATCTTATTTTACCTCTGACTCGAGGCCTACAAACTAAACATTACCAATCAAACAAGTGTAGACTATTGAAAGGCAAATTAATATGTTAGAATAGATTTAGTAAAATTGCAAATTAGGTACATATTATATTGTTCGATTGAGATTAGTTTTTGACGAAATAGCATTGATAACGTGTAAACCATAAATGAAAAATTAGAAGAAAAAAAGATAATTTTTGTGGGCAATATGCTGGATACTGTGAATCTATATAGTGTATAGATTTATAATGTTTGTAATTTAAAGATTTTTGTGGTTTAGATTTTTCCTTTTTTTTAAAAAAAAAGATTGTGCATCGACCGACAAATCGAATTTGATGGTCTAACTAGTTCGTTGAGAGTTCAAAAGTTACCGCGCCATTCGATTTCAGTCGGTAATACAGATCAAGGAAATAAAGAAAACTATTTGACCGACTCCTTTGGAGAAGAAAATGGAACACGGACAGAAAGCGAAACGAAGCGAATGGGAAACCAATAGAATCGGAAATGAATAGCTATTGTGCGGAAACGATTAGAAAAATTGAGGAAACGAATAGAAATTGTGAGGAAACAGCTAGGAAGAGAAACGAACCGAATGGGAAACCAAACGATTAGAAAATTATTGAGGAAAGAATAGAAAAGTTAGGGAAACGAATAGAAATTGTGCGGAAACGAATAGAAAAATTGAGGAAACGAAAAGAAATTGTGAAGAAACAGCTAGGAAGAGAAACGAACCGAATGGGAAATCCAATAGAATGGGAATCGAGTAGAAATTAATGCGAAAACGTGCGATGATCGCGATAAGTAATTAATGTTATTTATACTAGATATCAAAGTTGAATTCCACGCCCCGATGCATGATGAACGTACAGTGTTGCAAGATGAGTGTGGGTGCTCCCACATTCTACCCCCACTCTCAGCCGTTTCCCATTCTATTCGTTTCGTTTTCTATTCGTTTCGTTTTCTATTCGTTTCCCATTCTAATGGTTTCACATTCTATTCGTTGGTCGGATCCCCCTCGAACATAATATGGCAAATATGCAGTGGTTATTGGTTTGACTACTGGATCCATTTCAGCTGCAACAAGATTTCCTTCTGCTCTGGTTCTTCTATTCCAAGCCTTGTGGAACAACCGGTTAGGAAACCCGTTACTGAGCAGAGCCTCACGTAGAATCATACCTTCTTCTTCTAAATGTTGAGATGTCACAAATGGGTTGCCAAGAATTAAAGTTGAATATTTAAAACTCGTGCCAAAAACACATTCAAAATTTTCAAAAATTCAAAAATTTCAAAAATTTTCGGGGTTCAAAATTATTAACGTTGCCTCTCTAGTTGGAGATGCTGATGGTAGAGAAAGTCAAAGAAGAAGTTCAGCAAGATTATTTCAGACAGAAGTTAATTTAATTTAAGTTAAACTACAATAAAATAATTCCTGAAAAATCCAGATAATAGTGCTCAAAAACCACCACACTTTACGATTAAAGGTTCAAGGTCTAGTCAGTATTTCTCAGTTAAGTAACCACAAGAGACTATGGGTTTTAACAGGGAACAGCAACGGTGGTTACTGTATCTGTTACTAGGAAAACGCTTAAGTCCCGCCGCGTTGTTGGATGAGCGTAATTGGTGCATTGAGCTGCCATGTGTTATGAGGATTTTCTGTTGTTCTGTGACAAAATTATTACAAAGTCGAATAATTTTTTTAAATTAAATTAAATTAAATAAAAAATTGACTTTATTTTTTAATTTTTTTTATGAATCGTAATTTTAAAAAAGGAAAAAATCGTAAAATTGCGATTTTCATAAGAAATAATTATTCGATTGCGCTCAAATTTTACAAGAATATATTAATTCATAAAATTAAGGTTCTGTGAAAAATTCATTACAATAGGATAAAGCATGTAGGTGTTATAAGTCAAAGACTTGTTTAAAAAAAGAAAAAACATGTAAAATTTCAATTTTCATGAGAAATAATTTTCGATTGCGCTCAAATTTCACACGAATATCTTAATTCATAAAATAAAGGTTTTGTGAAAAAATCTTTAAAATCGAATTAAGCATGTAGGTGTTATAAGTCGAAGAAATATTTAAAAAATTGAAAAAATTCGTAAAATGGCGATTTTCATGAGAAATAATTTTCCGATTGCGCTCAAAAACGTGGCAGTTCTAAGTTCAGAGATTTCGAAGGTCTCCATAAAATTTCATCGCAATCGGAGTATCGGTTTAGCCGGAATCGTGTTAACAAACAGACAAAAATACAGCAAAAAAAAAAAAAAACATTCCGGATTTTTTTCTCCAGTGTAGTGAAATGGATTCTTCGCTTCGCTCGCTACGCTCATCCAAAAAAGTTTTAAAAAGTTTCTATTACACCACTATCGTGGCCTCACCACTCTCTCTCTCTTCTCTCTCTCTCTCTCTCTCTCTCTCACACATGATTGCGTGCATCACGAGTTGCTCCTTGCTAAACTTGCCAATATTGGCAATATTGGATGCAGCAATTTCCTGGTTCGCTTCTTATCTATCCAATCGGTGTCAACAAGTAGTTGGATGAGCGAAGCGAAGACTTCAATTTCACTGACCCCCAAAAAATTTAGCTCAGGTGTTTTTTTTTTTTTTTTTTTTTTTTGTCTGTTTGTTAACTCTCTACCAGGCAAACGGCATATCCGATCTTGATGAAAATTTGACAGGACCTTCGAAATCTCTGAACTTAGAGGTGTATTGTTTTTGGGTACAATCGAAGAAATATTTCTCATGAATATCGTACTTTTACGATTTTTTTCGATTTTTAGTGCGATATTTTCGTGACATTCGGGTTAATTCTGACCAAACGGGTGGGGCTACAACGTTCATATTATACATGGACATTAAGGTTATGGTGATGTACCTTTTGAAAGAAAAAGTTGAAAAAGTTAGCCAGAATCCATAGAAATAAAGCATTTAATATAAGTTTTTTGATTTTTTGTGCGATATTTTCGTGCCATTTGGGCCAATTCTGACCAAACTGGTGGGGCTACAACGTTCATATTATACATGGACATTAAGGTTATGGTGATGTAGTACCTTTTAAAAGAAAAAGTTTAAATAGTTAGCCAAAATCTATAGAAATAAAGCTTTTCATATAAGTTTTTTACGGAAAATAATACCAATTGACAGGTAACAAAAGAAACTTGACAACAATCAGCTACAATGCGTATTGCGTAGGCAGCAAAACAAAGAACTTGCAAAAGTAAAGATATCCCATGCAAACTAAACATTTTTAAAAGCTCATCCATCAACGCGGCGGGACTTTAGCGTTTTCCTAGTCTATGACAACAGTGCCTCCCCTTGGGTTTCAATATCAATCGGCGTCCCTCAAGGATCAGTCCTTGGGTCTCTAATGTTCTCAATATATATCAACGACATCTATCAACTTTGAACATTCTAACCACCATATGTATGCAGATGACTTACAAGTGTATATTCACTTTTTATCTCGGGATGCTCTACGCGCCATTGACTGCACAAACAGTGACATATCTAACTTAGTAACTTATGCAAATGACCACAACTTGACTCTCAATGTATCGAAAACGCAGCTAATATTACTTGGTTATAAAAAGCTACTTAGCAAATTAGATAAAACACTACTCCCTCCGATCACAATAAACAATACTATAGTACCCTATCTGCAATCAGTTAACAACCTAGGACTCGAAGTAGACGAAACACTCTCATGGACTCCTCATGTAAACAAATTAACAAGGAAAGTCATATCAAGTATGCACCAACTGAAACGAAATTGTCCGTTTCTCCCCTTCTCAGTACGTAAAGTTGTCATTCAGTCTCTTATATTTCCCATTATAGACTATGCATCTGTAGTCTACAATGATTTATCAGTTACACTCAACATTAAATTACAGAGAGTACAAAACGCATGTGTTCGATTCATTGCTGATGTGAGACGCGACGAGCATATCACACCATATTATATTGAGCTCAAGTGGCTAAAACTCGTCGATAGGCGTACCCTATCAATTGTCATACTTATTTAAAAAATAATGAAGTCGCAATGCCCCCATTACCTCTTTAAATCTTTCAATCGTATGGAGAGTATCCATAATCGCACAAACAGACACACAGCTAACACACTTCAAATACCAAAACATTGTACGGTGAAATGCAACAAATCATTTATCATAACAGCAAGCCGCCTCTGGAACAAATATCTACTGCAAACCTATTCCAAAAATTCAGCCACCATGCTCAGGAGTAAAATCCACCATACTCTACTCTCTACTTACCAATAACAAACCAACAAAAAGGGTATCCTTCAAACATATTATCAGTTATCACAGTACTAGCGTCAGAATATGTACGCTCTATTTATAAATTAGTAACAGGTATTTTATTTTAAGACTAATTATTACTATTATTATTCCTAATATTATTACTAATTAACATTATGCTTCGGTATAAAATAAACATTGTTTCACTGTAAATATTTGCATTAGTTTTAGCAGTTAAGTGATAATGTTGATAATTCTGGTTTTAGAATCACTATTAGTATAAGAATATAATATATAATTAAGTACTGGCATGGAGTAAATATTTGTATTAGATTTAGTATACTCTTACGCATAACTTATAATATCATATTGTATATTTCATATGTAACCATACTATGCACCAATACATGTATATTATAGAGGTTGGCTACAATTAAAGGGGCTCCATAGCCCTATGTAGCACGCCTTTAAGCCAATAAATATCAATATATCTCTCTCTTGGATGGATGGAAGATATGGTTTCACTAGCCTTAATCCCGCCTTAAAATAAAGACCTTAATCAATCAATCAATCAATCTCTCTCACTCATCTAGTTTGGTTCTCTTGTACACAAGTCGATTGTACTGGTCTCTTAATCCTTCCCTCATAACGTGGACAATTTCCCACATTACCAACCTTATTAATCTAGCAAGTTAATAACATTCTGGTAGTGACTAGGAAGCAGGCACGTTGTTGGATGAGCATAGTTTTTTTAAATAAAAAAGCGTGAAATTGCAATTTTCATGAGACATAATTTCTGATTACGCTCAAATTTCACACGAATATAGTAATTCATAAAATTGAGGTACTGTAAAAAAATCATTACAATCGGATAAAGCATGTAGGTGTTATAAGTCGAAGAAATTTTAAAGATCGAAAGGGGAAAAAAAAGTAAAATTACGATTTTCATGAGAAATAATTTCTCGATTACGCTCAAATTTCACACAAATATATTAATTCATAACACAAAGGTTCTTTAAAAAAAATCATTACAATCGGATAAAGCATGTAGGTGTTATAAGTCGAAGAAATTTTTAAACTAGGAAAACGCTAAAGTCCCGCCGCGTTGATGGATGAGCTTTTTAAAGTTTTCAGTTTGCGTGGGATATCTTTACTTTTGCAAGTGCTTTGTTTTGCTGCCTACGCATTGTAGGTGATTGTTGTCAAGTTTCTATTGTTACTTGTCAATTGGTATTATTTACCGTAAAAAACTTATATTAAAAGCTTTATTTCTGTGGATTCTGGCTAACTTTTTCAACTTTTTCTTTCAAAAGGTACTACATCACCATAACCTTAATGTTCATGTATAATATGAACGTTGTAACCCCACCCGTTTTGTCAGAATTGGCCCAAATAGCACGAAAATATCGCACAAAAAATCAAAAAACTTATATTAAAAGCTCTATTTCTATAGATTCTGGCTAACTTTTTCAACTTTTTCTTTCAGAAAGCAATACATCACCATTACCTTAGTGTCCATGTGAAATATTAACATTGTAGCTTCACCCCTTTGGTCAGAATCGGACCAAATGTCACGAAAATATTGCACTAAAAATCGAAAAAAATCGTAAAAGTACGATATTCATGAGAAATATTTCTTCAATTGTACCCAAAAACAATACACCTCTAAGTTCAGAGATTTTGGAGGTCCTGTCAAATTTTCATCACGATCGGATATGCCGTTTGCCCGGTAGAGAGTTAACAAACAGACAGAAAAACAAACAAACAAAAAAAAAAACACCCGAGCTAAAGTTTTTAGGGGTCAGTGAAATTGAAGTCTTCGCTTCGCTCATCCAAAAAGAAAAAAAAATCGTAAAATTGCGATTTTCATGAGAACTAATTTTTTGATAGCACTAAAAAAACATGGCAGTTCTAAGTTCAGAGATTTCGAAGGCCTCCATAAAATTTCATCGCAATTGGAGTATTGGTTTAGCCGGAATTGTGCTAACAGACACACAAAAATACAAACAGAAAGAAAAAAAACATTCCGGATTTTTTTTCTCCAGTGTAGTAGAATGGAATCTTCGCTTTGCTCGCTATGCTTATCCAAAAAAGAAGTAAGATGGTAATTTAAACCATAAGAAACAATAACCATGAAATCATTATATTCTTTATTGATTGAGACTAGATAATACACTTGTACAGGTGGTAAAAATCCAGTGTGGCTCGTTGGTCTTGTTGTTAGTGTATCTGCTTCCAATGCAGAGGGTCCGGGGTTCGATTCCCGCCAAATCAGAAGTTTTTTAACTTCTGATTTGGACTTAAGTCCATCAGTTCTTGTCGTAGGAGTTTGTAAACGGTGACTTGGGAGCCATCCTAGCAACGAAGCACATAATAAATTCAGAATTGTTCTGAATCGGCCTTGTTGATTCTGGCGTTGATCCGCGAGTGTTCGCACTGTCCATACCACTGATCGCTATATTTCCTATTAAAAACATCGATCTTTGGATGGTTATCGCTCACTTGTCGATTGCGTCGGGGCCTACAGGGTTGGCTTGGTTGCTTTGATTTACTGTCCCCCACTGAAAATCAGTTATATAACTGGGTGGGTAGACTCTAAATACAATTTATTTATTTATTTATTTATTTATTTATTACCTATGCTGATCAGCAGCTGTTCTATTCTGTTTGTGGCCAAAGACCCATCTTAAATTTAAATACCTTACGATTACATGGAAGTTAAACAAATCACAAAATGAAAATTAGGTATTGATGTACTCATCACTAGTTTAGAGACGCTACGATCGTGGCTTTAAGTCTTTCGTTTGAACCGAGAGGTCCTGGGTTCGAAAGAGTTCCTCCGTGGTCAAAGCTACCTCGCTTGACAATCTTGGCTCTGCGAACTCCTGGTTTTACTTTTTTTTTTTTTTAACTTTTTTGTGAAAAAGGCTAACTGGCTAGTTGCTATTTATAAAATGAAGAAAACTCATTGTTCCCTGTTCTTTGATCTGCTGTATATCTAGTCACAACAGTCTAATCAAGGTCACGATGCGTTGTCGTGTTTGGTTCGGTGGGGAGGGGGGGGGGGGGAGATATCGGTAGTGCACTGGCTGTCGAGCAGATAAATCTGGCTTTCAAGCAAGATAAGGAAAAATTATATTGTACAATTTTGGTATCGTGCATCTCATTCTCCACACTACTCCGCCCCCTCCACAACTGCAATTACATAATAGTACATCAATACATTCATTGTGTATTGGGTCAGGAATCTGTCATTTTCTAACATCCTTCTCTATCAAATGCAATTTATTGTTGAAATATATAGCACATAATATAATTAATAATTAATTGCAACTTCATTGACTGCCTGTATAAAACAAGTATCATCTTTCTATTTCTTATACAGGTTCAGTAGCAAAATTACATTTTGAAATCTCCCTGCAAATGTGCTAAAGGCTCTAAGCCAATAAGATCTGAGTTAAGTTTACAGGGTTGCCAAGTCAAATCGTCAGGCTGCACTTCAGGACAAGGTCCTCTCGATCTCCGCCTAGCGGAGGATCGTCTAACTCTCTAGGTTAGGTCGTCGCAGCAGCGAATTAGAAGCCATCTTGGTGATTAATTCTAGAGCGGGAATGTAGTAACTAGTACTCTTTCACGCACTTTGCATACTAGTGAGTTAATTACCTAAAAAACTGGAGGGTGTCAACGACTTTCAATACCACGTTAGTAATCAGGATGAATGCCGCTATAACGTCATATAGTGGTTATGTTTGGACATGTCGTCGTTTTCCTTTAAAACGAGCTTTTCCCGGGAATGTTGTATTTCACGCACTTTGCATTTAATGAGTTAAATATGTAAAAAATATTAAAGAAAAACTGGAGGTTGTCAACGAGGTTAAATACCAAGATTGTAATAAGGGTGAATGCCACTATAACGTTATATAGTATTTTCATTTAAAACTAGCATTTCTCGGCGACATAGTAATTTTTCACACGCCACCTTGGAAAATACCGTCATTAACTAGTGTTTTTATGATTATGTGTAGACACTATTATTATCATCACATGTGTTGCTTTGGGCACAAGCATGTTGGTAATAAACTAGGAAGCTTCGCAAACGCTTTTTCAGGCGCGTTGTTGGATGAGCGTATTTGTTTAAGGTGCTATTTCACTGAAAATGTATGAAAAACCAGCAATTTTGCATTATTATTGTTTGAATTGCTTTTTAAGTTTACTTTTTTATTTATTGAATACATAAATTTATTTTATGCTGATATAATGCTAAAAGCATTAAATGATTTTTTTCTTGAGCGCTGTATGCTATTTTACATGGGAAAATGGCTTACCAGTACTGATATTAGGCCTAATCTAGGGCTGTATAGAGTGTTATTCATAACAATTTTAGTCAATTTTAAAGAAGCCTAGATTAACAGGTTATAAAGGCCCAGTGAATTCATGTAAAAATAAACTAACTGAACCTTTAGGCTATGTTATATTCAAATTTACAAAAAAAAAACAACATAAATAAACTTTTAATGCTATTATCTCAAAACTTTTATTCTAGCATATTTGCTAACATTTTTTCCTACTTCTTCTACAGTTTTTAAGATAAAAGGATAATTTCTTTTTTGATATACTCACACGTCTTATTCTGAAAAATTCATTAGACACTTTTTTGATGAGATTTATAGTTTTTTAATTAAAATACGGGAAATATAGATTTGTTACAAAAAACATACTTTTTCCAACAATGCAAAGGAAAAAATCATATTTATCAAACAAAACGATAATAATAAAATCCGTCTAGT
This sequence comes from Sweltsa coloradensis, assembly GCA_024449915.1. Classification (NCBI taxonomy): domain Eukaryota; kingdom Metazoa; phylum Arthropoda; class Insecta; order Plecoptera; family Chloroperlidae; genus Sweltsa; species Sweltsa coloradensis. The sequence goes on from JAMZAV010005617.1 coordinate 50,882, forward strand.
GAATGTTAAGATGTATTGTTTTTTTAATCTAAAACACCTTTCACTTTAAAAAATAAATGAAAATTGTAAAAGCCTTAGCATTTTTATCAAAACGCTGTTTAAATTGTAAAATTGCAATTAAAATAAGAAATAATCGTTTGATTGCGCTCAAATTTCACACGAATATATAAATCCATAAAATCAAGGCTCTGTGAAAAAATCATTACCATCGAATAAAGCATGTAGGTTTTACAAGTCGAAGAAATTTTAAAATTTTAAAATTAATAATAAATAATAATAATAATTGAAGAGAAATTATAACATTGACGGGATGTTTCGTCGCGTCGTGTTGGTGAATTACTTACATTATTCTTGATTTCCCGACGTAGCGTCCTCACTGTGGAAGACATTTTCAAGGGATTGATGGTCTTTCGTTTGTTTGCCTCTGTTGCAAACGTTCACTTCTTCTTGGAACTGCCAGGATGGCGGTGGACGGCTCTAGTTGTTGTTGTTGTTGTTGTGGTGGTGGTTGAGGTGGTTGTGGAGGTGGTGGTAGTGGTGTAGGTTGGTCTTGTGGATGAAGATGCTGTTGATGTTGATGCAAGATTTCAATGTTATAATTTCTCTTCAATTATATCGGGTCGCGAAAGCATAACTTGTGAACTAATAATAATAATAATAATAATAATAATAATAATAATAATAATAATAATAATAATAATAATAATAATAATAATAATAATAATAATAATAAAATCGAAAAAAAATCGTAAAATTGCGATTTTTATGAGAAAAAAATTCCGAATGCGCTCAAAAACGTGGCAGTTCTAAGTTCAGAGATTTCGAAGGCCTCCATAAAATTTCATCGCAATAGAAGTATTGGTATAGCCGGAATTGTGTTAACAGACAGACAAAAGTACAAAAAAAAGACAAAAGAAAAAAACACATTCCGGATTTTTTTCTTCAGTGTAGTGACATGAAAGAAATAAATTTTTAAAATCGTAAGAAAAATTGCTCGTGGATATCCTACACATCACACTATAACAAACCCAAAGTTATCACAAAGTGTATTTAAAATTATTTCATTTTATTAATTACATTGCAACAAATTACTAGCTTCATTATTATTGGGTTGTCAATTTTATTATCTCAAAATGCACGCGAATCTTTTCTGGCCTGTACATCGTCATTTTATGGTCAAGTTTTAGGGCGCGCTATAAGTACATGTTCACTTTGCTTTTTAAAATTCCCTCTATTTCTCGTGCAAATCACCGTAATGGCTGCTATACACAGTGGAACGGGTTGCGACGACCTAACCTAGTGGCCACACGAGCGAGTTAGACGAGCCTCCGCCAGGTGGCGGAGATCTAGAGGACCTTGCTTCAGGATGCTATAACTTCTAAATTAGTTCAGGAACGTACTATTTTCTTGTTCTTATATCATTCGGAATCTAATATTCTTTAAGAAAAACAGTTTTTAAACAAAATTTATTCACAAGAAGTTATTTGAAATCATAAGTAAAGGTCGAAAAGTGTATGTATTTCCATGTTCCCCATGCTATGGGTTAGGGCGACCTTCAAACTTTAGACCTGAATATATCGTAAAGTAGTTCAGGAAGCCTACTTTTTCTTTTTGCATTATTGTGTATCAGGTAATTATCTGTTAATATGCCAAATTTGAAATTTTTTTATTCACGTCGAGATACGCTTGAGCTACCTTAAAAAAAATTACCCTCATCCAACAACGTGCCTGAAAAAGCGTTTGCGAAGCTTCCTAGTGTAAATTGTGAATGAGGACCATTTTTATGAATGACAAGTAGGCTGTATTATCTAATTGTAATTATTAGACTCCCATTGAACGCGCTAGACACAAGAGTGCCTACAATGGGAGCAGGTAGACAGGATGTTGGAAGAAGGGGGATTGGTGGTAGGGGGTAGGGAAAGGTAGAAGATTGTCAACAAACCGTTGGAGGAATTCCACCGATCTTGCAATTTTATTTCGGACAGTGGATAATCAGAAAATGAGGTGCCACATAATGAAATAATTATATAGTCATTTTTGTTTTTAATACTGCAAGCACAAGCGAATTGAAATTCATAACTTGCTTTTGGTTTCTTTGACTTAGAGCACGTCAACCGTTAGGTCATAATGCACCACTTTAGCATAGGGGATCTAGGGAGGAGGAGCCCATACTGGTCAGAACCAGCCACGGGTCGCGGTCGTCATCGTCTTTGTCATCTGTTGTGTCATTGTTATCTTCATCGGGGAGGTCGTCAAGGGAAAGGGGTAGGTGTCTCCGACGACGATTGCCAGAGCTCGCCTCTAGTTTCGGGGAGTAAAAACTACCCTTCTTACTAGCTGATGTTTGCGAGGTGGACCTTTTCTCTTGAATCACCTTTTACGATTAGCAAAGCCCTGTTCTGGGGCCCAGACGGGGAAATAATTAGCTTGCCATACTTATGGAACCATACTTATGGAGGTACTATGGAGGTAAAAGATACGAAGCAAAATACGGGGTCCACTTTTTATTACGCTGTTTTATGTTAGTGATGTTTGTGAATTATTGTGTATTTGTAACATTTTGTATATCAGCTGTTATTTTTATACTAATCATGTTCCGCCGAAATGTTTGTAGACATTGTATACCTTGCATCTAACATATTTTGTTTTGTTGTTCATTAGAAGTGATGTCTAATGCGAGCAACAATTTTAAAATAAAAATTGCAATGTCAGTATTCAATGTTGGCTTAAATATTCTAGAAAATCGAACCCTTGCCAATACTGTAAAACACTATGCTACGAACCCTAATCTGAACTTAAGTTTCCCTTTGTTAATAATCATTTCATATAATTTATTTTTCCACGTCTTGTTACTATCATAATCATTATCGTTCGGAATAGGTGTGAGACAAGTAGGCCTACAGGGCCGGTTTTAGGATTTTTTGTAGTGTCCGCGAACAACGAAAATGCTGCTTATATGGACTTTCCACTTGTATGTACTTGCGTTGGCCACAAGGGGTCTGGTGCAAAGCCCCAGCCGCCGGAGGCGGAAATTTCTTTGGCCTTTTTTCCTTCAAGATGGCCTGTAGTGAGATCTGAGACAGGATGGGTTAGGTTAAAGTGAGTAAAAAGTGAGTAACAATATAGGCGATTTTGTTTAATAATTCTAAAAAAAAATAGTTTGAAATAGAAACAAAACTAATGATGAGTATATATTCGATTTATTCGTAGCCTACTGTTATGTTTACAATTTTTTTTTAACTTACATAAAAACAACTTACATAGGCCTACCGTACAGAGTAATTATTAATAAAAGGTTTACATAGCAGTAATGTTTGTGGAAAGAAACAGTAAAAAGCTCACAAAATCCTGAAGGATTCGTGTGTGGGCAATTAAAAAAAAAATGTATCGTGAGAGGCAGGACGAATAATTTGTAAGAAACTGTAACATTAAACAAAGGTGAAATATTATATATAAAATGAGTTATAAGGATATGATATAAAAAAAATTAAATCTTCAGTACTACCTTCTATATTATTGAAGTTAATTTATTGTATTTATGTATTATTGTTTATTAATTTATATTAATGAAGTTATTCTTGTTAGATTATTCTCTAACATTATAGGTTCATAGAGGTCTGCTCAGGTCAACTTTTCGTGCCTTCTGATGAGCAAAATGATCTATGATTTGATCAAGTCCAGCTTGGAGCACAAGCTATTTTCGATAGACAAAATGGCAAGATTGCTCAATCGATCTTGTGACAAATTGGAACGTAAATATGTCTTGGTATTGTCAGCAGAATTCTCATAGCAATCCAGACGTTGGGGAAGTTGTCCATGATGTTGTAGTGTAGGAGGTACTGAAGAACTTGATTCGGACCTTCAATGGTTTTCGGGCAAATATCTTTCAAACTTTGCAGTTCGTCAGAAAGCTCTGAGGCGTTCACGTCACTAGAGCCATCGACGGCTGTTAGTTGAAGCTGAAGATCACCGCAGTGTTTAATTAGTTCGGTTGTAGTTGGAAGGCACTGCAAGTCGAACAAAAATCCCCAGAGCATAGTGTGCTTTTCTAACAGTTGAAATCGCTCTTTAACTGACGTGATTGCAGTATCAACAAGCGGTATAAAGAATCTGGTACGATAAGAATCTTCCGGATCACTTGGAGTTTCGTCAATGTGCTCGTGATCGAACAAACGTTTCTTTCGTCTCTGACGCGTGTTGTCTCGTTTCTTAAATTTTGGAAGTATCTCGAGCTCGTCTGCCAATTCTTTGGCACCAATTTTTGCGTTTAAAAGCCCATTTTCACGAAAATCGTGTAATTTGTTTGAGCTGAGACATGGCTTCGGGAATTTCGGCGATGGACGACTGCATGAGTTTACTCACTATGTTAATGCGAAATAAAAGCTCATACCAAATAACAACACTCAAAACAAATTCCTACTTGGAAATTGCCTTCAAAAGATTTCTAGCTTCTGATCTGGTGTCTTGATCCAGTGTTGTATCATTACCAAAATCAATGAGAACATCACCAATAACTCCTATTTGATACCGAAAGACTTTTACTGTATCAATTCTCACCTCCCATCGAGTTGTAGACAGAGGCTTAACTGTCAGTCCGCCTGCGGGTAGAAGATTTTTAAATTTTTCCCATCGATTCACGGACGAAGAAAACAATACGTACACCTTCTGTACAACGCCAAACAGTGATACTGTGTCGACATGATTTGCCTGCATCACCGAGAACCAAATTAAATGAATGGCATCCACAGGGAACAAACACAGCTTGCAAATCCATTCTTCTAAGTTGGCTCTGTACTCCAACATGCTTCCCTTTCATATTTGCCCCGTTATCGTAGCCCTGTCCTCTGCAGTTTTTTATTTCTAGACCACATCTATCAATTTCTTTTAACACCGTCGCTGCCAGTCCTGCTCCAGAACAAGATTCTGGTTTTAAAAAACCAATGAATCGCTCTGAAACAACTATTGTTTCTCCAACACAATCGACGTAGCGCAAAATGACAGACATTTGCTCCTGTCTACTAACGTCTGGTGTAGTATCAAGGAGCAGAGTAAAGTTTTTTTGTTTCACCTTAACCCCTTAGCATACCATTAATACACACTTGTTTTGCCATGAAATACTATTTAAAATCAAAATTATGGGGGAAAAAATAAATTCAAAATTTTCTTCCCCTTTTCGTTTTTTTTTAATCTTATCCCACATTGACATTTTAGAACCCCCCGAAATTTTTTACCTCCCCCTTTCCCCATTTCCCCCCCCCCATCCCCTCATAGTGTTTCGTTAAATTTTGTGAAATCTTAAAAATAGGTCCAAGTTTCTATTTCATTTCCCTAAATGGAAATTTTTGGCAGATTTCATCCGATATTGACATAAGTCTCTATTTAACCAACCCCCCTCCTCCCCAAGTAACGCACGTTGGGACTCACCCCCCATATTTTTATCATTCCAAAAAGTAAACAATTGAAAATGAAAAATTATTTACCCATCTGGTAATCCTTTCCAGCCTTGACATCACCAACCACTTTCAGACTACTCCCCCTCTGCCCCCCCTTTTTCCCAACTATCCCCCCTCCCCCAAAAAAATAAATTATTACCTTTAGGTCATATTTTGTTTGGATTTTATTTGATAGTGATATTTAGCCACCTAAAAACACCTTCCAAAGTTATTCATCCCCCCCTCCACTGTCTACCTTAGCCCCCCTTTCCTACCCCCCCTTTTTTTGGATGAAATTCCAAAAAAATAAAAAAATAACTATTTTTGGGTATTTAATCAAGCTTTTTAGATAATTTGAACGGTTCTCATCCGATCTTGACATTTTGCTCCCCCCTCTCTCCCCCCCGACCCTTGGCCACTATTCCCCAGGATAATTTCCCACTCCCCATTTTTTTAAAAATCCCCACAATTTGTAATATTCTAAAAAACACACAATATATTAAAAATTAGATTCTCCTCAAAAGTCATTGTTTCACATGCCATCCACTATTGACAAAGAAACACCCCCTGACGCCCGTCTGACAGACGTGGTAGTATGACTAGGCACGGTGGCCCACCCGTCTGGCAGACATGGTAGTATGGCAAGTGGTTAATAATAACAGCTTCTTTGACGGCTTGTGAAAGAAGGCCGATTATTTCATTTTGGATACTTTTCCCGAGATACGAAACACATTTTTTCTCGTCTCTAGTAATGCTACTGATGTGTTCACGTATAATAGTGTCAAACAAACAAAACAACTCAACTAATTTTAAGAATTTGTCGTTATCTTTTTGATGAAGCTTTTCATCTGATCCCCTAAATGCCGAGTTTTCACCTGCCAAATACTGGATTATTGCAATGAGACGCTTAAAGGGGCTAAAAACCCCAAAAATTATTTTTTACCACGTGATCTATAGCACAATACTACACTAAAATGACCGTTTAAAAAATCATATATTGTAACTGTGATTTAACACGAATTTTTTAATTTTTTTGATCCAGAAATTTGCGAAAATTGGTGTTTTGGGAAATTTCTTAAATCGGCTTTAACCTGCTTTTTTTGTTTGGTCCACATAGATACTAGAGCATAGTACCAATCTAAAATGCCCATTTATAACATCGTGTCTTGAAACTGTGCCCAAATATACCCTCAAACACGCAAAAATATGCATTCCAAAATCACACCCCATCTTGGTAATCAGCATATTTTGACCGAACTACTTGCCCAAATTACAAAACAAAATAAAGATAATTTACAGAAAAGGCTGTAGAGTACGTCAATAATGGCCAATATTTTTTTGGATCAAAAACCTCCACTTTTCACGGGGCATAAAGATCGTCCCCATGTTATTTCTTATGGGAGATTTTTGCCGATGGGACCTAGCTCTAAAAATGTCATGTTTAACAATTTTTTGGGAGGTCATGGTGGCCCCAATAATTTTTCTGTTAATTGCTAAATTCATTACTAGTTAGCCTGAATGAAATATATTTTTTGAGTTTAGCAGTTAAATACCCCTTTAAGTACTTTGCGCCATCGTTGCCTTTCTTGATTTATTACTGTCTGATTGCGTCTATCGTGGTTCCTGTTCGAAATGACTGTACAGCTGTAAACCAGTTACTATAACTAATCATATGATTTGACGATCGTTGGTGTCTAGATAATATTTTGGTCATATTTTCCCAATAACAGTTTTCTTTCTGATCGCTTAAAGATGTCACATTACTCGCCGTACAATAAAGTTTGCAGCAGAAGCAATAAACGGAATCTTGTGATTTCGAGTAAACGAGCCATGTCCTAAGAGTTGTCTCACCATTAGCCAGAGTACGCGAGAAGAATGCATTTGTGAAGTGTCTACCCTTCTCAGTTCTGGGATAGCTATCGGACTCGTTTCGATATTTGGTTGGCCCCTTATTAAGTAGGTTCAACAGAGGATTGGCCGGATTTAACAGGGTCAGGCATGAATTCCCGTGTTTTCTTTAGAGCCCAATATCTTCTGATCTAATATAGATACAATTACGATTTTACCTTTAAAAGAAAGCTCAATCTTTTGTTATCAATAATAAACATAATACGCATAGCTTAATCTGATACTTACCTTGAAATTTGAGATTTGGCAAACACCTGAAAAAGACGCTCTTCCACGATATTATCAAAACTACTTAGAATTTTGAAATAATTTTTGCTGGTGCTGGAAGGAAAAACAAATTAACGTGTTTTGCTGAACACAAGCTTGAAAAAAAAATCGAATTTTTACCCAAAATTCGAAAATTGTGATATATGAAGTACCACTTTAAATATAAACAAAACTACAATTTTGTTTCCACACAAACCTAGATAAAGCATCTACCTATCCATTGCACTGGTTACATTTGAAAAATAATTTACGGTTATTACGTAGTACTGGAAAGACGGTCCTGGTTTTGTGCAAGACCGGCACAACTGCATTTCCATCACCGACACCCGTCGAGTCGTAAATTACCACCCCTCCTTTGCCTTCGAGTGAGCGGTGTCGTGTGAACATCCGTGCGCGCAACTTGAGCGAGTGTGACCTTGCATTTGCAATGCAACCTCCCGACACTGAGTCAGAGTTTGGAAAGACACAAAGCTTCCGAGCTGTTACATTGAATTACAAACATTTATACTATACAAGATAATTTATGCAAATGTAGATTATTTCCAATCACTTATTTCTCGTCACTCAATTCTAGTGATCGGCTGATAGGCCTAATAGGAATTTTGTTTAAATCTAAGATGAACTAAGATGAAAATGAATTGCAAAGTGAAACACTGGCAAGACGTCTCTAAAATAAAAACTTGACTCGAATGAAGCCTTGAGCCACGCGTATTTAGCTAATTTGCGTACGCAATCATATTATAGTTTTGAGATGATCGAGTAAGATTGCCATGAAGCGCGTTCGAAATGTGCTTGTAGAGATTGGTGATAGATTACATGATTGTTTTATTTATTCCCAATGCCAATGGTACCTGTTTCAAGTCAATTATGATATGACTTTAGACTTGAACGGCTTCACGTGCGATGTCTGCTCCAGTCTGTTAGTTTAGATAAGGAAACGCTTACAATTTATAAAAACATAATGCACTCATAAAGATGATTTTAAAGTCTGTCATTGCAAGTCAGCATAGATAGTCTTTTATAAGGAATGGAACTGAGCGAATGTCTCTCCAAATATTATCTTTACCTTAATTATCTAAAATATATATCTTAGTCAAGTGATCATTATTGTGAACTTGATCTAAAATATTATAATAATGTATGATATGCAGTTAGTACTTGGATAGCAATTTTCCTAATAATCTGTCCTGATAGGAGTTCGAACACAGAACATCTGGCTCTAAGTACCGTTGCTCTTGTCAATAATTTAGCTATCGGGGCCACAAGGTGTTGATTGTTGTGTTCCATAATATTAAAAATCATACATAACACTTTCATGTTTGCTGTCATAACTGAAAGATCGCATGGATATATTGACATGGATTGACATGGGTATTGAATATAGGCCTAACAAATAGTAGAGATGTTAGTTTTATGTAAATAGAAAACAATTCGAAATAAAGTTGAAATGTATGTTTTAAAAACTTTAAAATCCAAAATTTACAGTAAATGCCATTTAAAGTCGAGTCTATGACTAATTAAGAAAGGTGATGTTGATTTCGCAATTATTGGCCAAGAAAGTGCATATTTTACTAATTATTAAAAATCCTAAATTGGAATGTATTTGATTAAAGATCCACTTCACGATAAATTTGTATACATACATATCAGCTGCAATAGGCAACACATCGCAAGGGCTATGTCAATTGACTCTATGTTCAGGTAACTAGGAAAACGCTTAAGTCCCGCCGCGTTGTTGGATGAGCGTAATTGGTGCATTGAGCTGCCATGTGTCATGCGGATTTTCTGTTCTGTGAAAAAATCATTACTAAGTTGAATATTTTTTTAAATTAATTTAAATTAAATAAAAAATAAAATTTAATTTGTAATTGTTTTTAATTAATCATAAAAAAGAAATAAATCGTAAATTTCGATTTTCAAAAGAAATAATTATTCGAGTGTGCTCAAATTTCACACGAATATATAAATTCAAAACATTAAGGTTCTGTGAAAAAATCATTACAATTGGATAAAGCATGTAAGTGTTATAAGTCAAGGAATTGTTTTAAAAATGAAAAAACGTAAAATTTTGATTTTCATAAGAAATAATTTTTCGATTGCGCTCAAATTTCACACGAATACCTTAATTCATTAAATTAAGGTTCTGTGAAAAATCATTAAAATCAGATAAAACATGTGGGTGTTATAAGCTGAAGACTTTTATTTCGAAAAAAAACGTAAAATTGTGATGTTCATAAGAAATAATTTTCCGATTGCGCTCAAAAACGTGGCAGTTCTAAGTTCAGAGATTTGGAAGGCCTCCATAAAATGTCATCGTAATTGGAGTATCGGTTTAGCCGGAATAATACAAACAGAAAAAAAAAGAAAGAAAGAAAGAAAAACATTCCGGATTTTTTTCTCCAGTGTAGTGAAATGGAATCTTCGCTTCGCTCGCTACGCTCATCCAACTAAGATGGTATTACCATTTATGAAACGTCATTATTATTAATGTACTCCATTCAGTGTACCTATCAAAGTAAAAAATACTTTCTAAAGATTTACTTTAATAAACCCTGAAGCTGCAGGCACGAGGTGTAGATAAAGACTAAAGAGGATATTCTATTTTGCCAAAGTTTAACAACAAAATAATATGCAAATAGAACCCTTTTTTATTTTACACCTCCAACAATTCAATTAGGTACCTTGCCGATCATCTACGGCACTTAAAATCTCAGACATAAAATCATGAATAAAACTTGCTCTCGAATCATTATGCTGACAATGTTTGACTCCCCCGCAACCCTTTATAGTTCTTGAAGAAGGTTTCACGTGGTCTATCATCGCTTACCTATTTTTTTTTTTTACTTTTTTAAACTTTTGTTTAATTTGGATGAGCGTACGAGCGTAGGAGCTACGAGCGAAGCAAAGATTCCATTCACTACCGGGAAAAAAAATCCGAATGTTTTTTTTTTTTTTTTTTTCCCTTTTCTGTATTTTTGTGTGTCTGTTAACCGATTCCGGGGCTAACCGTATCCGATTGCGATGAAATTTCATGGGGGCCCTTTCGAAATCTCTGACTTAGAACTCCCACTTTTTTTGAGGAAATCGGGAATTTTTTCTCATAAAAAACCAAATTTTTACGATTTTTTTTCGTTTTTAAAACTTTTTTCGACTCGTTACACCCATGTTTACCCTTTTGAAAATGTTTTTTTTTCACAGAATCTTAATTTCATAAATTAAAGATATTTTGAAAATTTTGAGCAAATCGAAAAAATTATTTCTCTAAAAATAAAATTTTTAGGGTTTTTTTTCTTCTAAATTAAAATTTTTTTGCTTTTTCCCTCCCATTTTATTTATTTGGTAGATTCTTTTTTTTTTCCAGCCAATTTCCTCAATTTAATTTTGTTTTTAAAATTTACGAAATTTTCTTTACTTTTTAGAAAAAAATTTTACGAGGTTTTTTCTTTTTTTTTTTAAAAAAAAATTAAGTTTTTCTTTTAAATTTAAAAAAAATTTTTTTTAAATAATTTTTTTTTCACAAGAAAAAAACCCCTCCCTTTGGTTCAAACCCAAAGCTCACCAAAACCGGGAGGGGCCCCCCTTTTTTTTTTCCCCCCAATTTTTTTTTTTTTTTGAAATTTGAATTTTTGAATTTTATTGTTTAAAATAAAAAAATTTTTTTTCCCCATACGGGATTTTTCCCCCCGACTAACCAAATTTTCTGAAAAACATTTCGGTTTTCAATTCCTCTTGGAAATCCCCTTTAAAATTTAATAATGTTTTTTTTTTTGGTTTTTTTTAACCACCCAAAGATTTTTTTAAAAGGTCTTTTCCAAAAAATTTTTTATTCTAAATGAAAAAAATTCAAATTTAAAAAATAGCGGGTTCCTGGGGGCCATTTCTCACCTTGGGGGTTTTGGGGGCCTTTTCCCCGAGGGGAATTTTTTTTGATTTTAATTGTATTAAATATTAAAAATTCCACCTACGGGAGTTTTTCCCGAAAAAACCAAATCAGAAATAAAGAAAAATTTGCGTGGGAAATGAAAAATTTATTAAAAATTTTTGTTTTGGTATTAAATTAAAAGGGCCAAATTTTTCAAACGGGCCACCCTTTGTTTAAATTAATAAAACTCAAAAAAAGGGTTAATTTGGTTCTTCATTGAAATTTTTTTCGAAGTGGGGAGGGGTTAAATTCGGGAAAAGGCCTTCGGTTCTTTTTAAAAAAACGTAAGCGGATGCCCGGAAAATTTCCGCAAAAAGGGAAGTTTGGGGCGGGTTTTTTAAACAAGGGAAATTTTTTTTGGTTTTAAAATTTGGATATAGGAAAAGGGAAACAATTTTTCCCTCTTTGCAAATGATAATTTTTGGGCCCCTTTCCCTATTTTTGGGGTGGTGGGTTTAAAATTTGGGGCCAAAAAGGGTCCTCTTAAATGGGTGGGTCCTGAGTCCCACAAGGGTTTTGTCAAGAGGTTTTTTGGAAAACCTGTTGGAAAATTTCAATTTGGGGATCTTATTTTATTAATATTTTCCCTTATTTTTAATTTTTCCCAATTTTTTAGGAAAAATTACTTTAAATTATTTAGGTCCAAAATTAAAATGCAAAATTTAAATGTTTGGAAGTTTAGTTTGGGCAACCCCATTTTTAAATTAAATTTTATTAATTTTTTTTTATAAAAAATTACAAAATTACTTTTATGATAAATTTTTAATAGTGTTTTTAAATTGAAGGGGTTATAAAAAAATGATTCTATAATTAAAATTTACAACAACAATCCTTGGGTTATGTAAAATAAGGGTTGAATTTTGGGGTGTTGGAAAATTTTGAAAATTTAAAAAATTTTTTTTTTTTTTTCCCAAAAAAAATTTTTTTTCCCCCCCCAAAAGTTTAAAATTTTTAAATTTTGGGGGGGACTAGCATTTATCTTTATGATGCCCGAAATTGTTACCGCTCCCCAATGAAATCTAACAGCTGCAAATAAAATACAATACAATACAGTTCGACTACAAATAATTTACAATTTTTAAAATGAAAAATGTGAAAATTTTGATTGATTTGCTTAATATTAAGTGGTTTCATTTTTTTTTCCCAAACGTTATGTTTTCATTATCATTTGTTTTTAAATTTTTTTAAATTTTTCACCAAAACCCTTTTAAAAACTTTTTAAAAGGAGAAAAATAAATCGATACAATTTTATCACAAGAGTAAAAATACAACGCAAGACTTTAAAATATGGGAAAAGGTAAAACTGGTTTTTTGAAACAAAAAAACCTTGGGTGGGTTTACGAAATTTTAAATTTTTTAAAAATTTTTTGGTAAAGCTATTTTCCTTTTGGGGGCCTATACCCCCAATTTTAAAAAAAAAGAAAGTTTTTAAATTATCATATTGGGGCTCACCTTGTCTTCGGGGCAGGTTAACCCCGGATCCTCCACTGCTGTTGCCCCCTCGTGCCTCCCGGAATCAGTTTAAACCCCCGGCCCCCGATGGTTTGCGCCTACCTGGGCCTCACTTCTTTTTAAAAAATTTTTGGACATTGTTTCCCTTCATGACGCGTGCATCTTTACCCCTAGTTTTCCTTTTTTTTTCACGAACTCCCACCCCGAGGGTTTCTTCCGGATTTTGGGGGTCCATATTTTTTCCCGAGAAACAGGCACAATGTGAACTGATTGCTCTACGGGAAAAGGGGCCTACTGAAATTGTATTTGTTAGTGCTACCACAACGAATGGGGTATAGCAGCTTACCCCCCCTTCTACCCCCCTTATAAATTTAATTCAAACTTTTCTTTTGGGCCGCCGCTGCAACTTGATCACACTCACGAGTCACGCGGCTAAAAGCATAGTATAGCAAAGCAAAAACAAAAATCGGAGTGTGATGAAAGAAAAATTGTCTCAAATGTGCCGAGCAAAGCGGGTTACTTGTTTTACCAAAAAAAAACGCCTTTGTTTGCAAATATTTTCACATTCAAAACTTCCCTACTTACTAAGTTGACCCATTTTTAAATTTTATATGCAGATAATTGATAAAATCGGTAAATTTTTCACGAACGTCAGAACTCAAAATATGAAAGAAAAAAGGAAAAATGATTTTTCATATTTCGTTAAAATTTAATTTTAGCTTTTTTTGCTTTATTTGGTGAAAATCCATTGTTCTGTAACGCCCGTGTTACAAAATTCGGTAGGCGGCGCCACCTCCCGGGTTTTTGGGGCTGCCGTCCGAAACCCCACGGACTCGCGGTCCCCTTAAAACCGGCCCTGGACATGAAATTTGGGAAGTTTCCAAGACAACTTTAGCCTATTTTTTTTTGAGTCAATTTTCTAGCCCGATTATTTTTATCATTTTTTTAGCCCAAATCTAATTTTTTTATACTATTTTTATTCCTGCCCTTTGTATATACTAGGTAACTTATGATCCATATTATGTTGCTGAATCAAAATTTGGGAAAACGGGGTAGATTGTCGAGTGACAAGACAAGTCAATGAAAGGGTTATCTATAAAAAAATTTATAAGAAATGTATACTCATGTCAGTTCTTTGACTGGCTATTTATTTTACTGTTTTTTAAACTTTTTAACGTAAATCTTTTAAAATCTTGATTGAAATCTTGGATAATGTAGAGGAATCCAAATACAAAACATGATTATTCGGCTTGCGAATTTTTGACAATGACCGGGTTTCGGTCGCATTGCGGGTTCCCCCGGAATTCATGCACAATGTCTCGGTCCCCCACCCCGGCCCCCCGCTCCCCCTGTGTTTTGTCCGTGCGAGCAGGTATCGACGTCAGAGCGAGATATAAATGCGGGGACGGTCAGTGGAAGACAAAAATTTCGCTTTTTCAGAAAAAATTTTTTTGGGGGAACCTGGAAAAATTGTGGGCCCAAATCATCGAAAGCCATGCAGATTATTGGGCCCAGCCATTCACGCCCCCTTTTTAAACCCTCCCCTTTCGTTTAGAGCTTCACCTTAAATGCCCTCAAACTAGGCCCCCACCCCGCCCTCAAAAAAAGTATAAATTTTTTTAAGGATTGAGGGCGGGGTTCTTTTGGGACATCCCTTTGAAATTTAGTTTACTGGTTTTAAAAATTTTCTCCCTAAAATAAAGGGTTACGTCTTGACGCGCGTTTAAAGGTACAGGATCTGACATTTCTGTCACTTTGGGTTCGCGCAAATAATGACGGGGCATTAAATTTTTTTTTTGGGAGTATTCTATTAACAAACAATCGGGCTTTAGGTATTAAGTTTCTTGTGAAAACGCAAAATTGATAGCAGACTTTGATGAAAAAATATCCGCGATGTGTAAAATGTCAAAATTTTACGGCTGACTAAACTTGGGATTTTAAAAACACCCTTTCGCCCCCCCACAAAAGTATGCCCTTTAAAGGGTGATGCAGTGTTCTTTTGGAATCCCTGCCTGTAAAATTTTGGTTTTTCATTGGTTAAAATCTTCTACCCTTTAAAAAAATGCATAAGGGCCTTGACGCGCTCCAAAAGTGCACGGATACATACATCTATAAACTTTTCCCAAACCTGTTTTTTTTTTTATTTATTTATTTTTTTTAACGCTACCTATTTTATTAAAAAAAACCGATTTTAAAAAAGGGGGACAACTAAAAAAATCTAATTACATAATGCAGAAACAACCAAATTTAAATACATTTTTGTAAATTTTGAAAAAAGTAGCATTACAAAACAATGGGATTAAAACAACAAATTTTTGGGAAAAAAAATAAAAAAGATTTTAAGCATTTAATGAATGAATCAAATATAAAAAAAAATTTTTTGGAGAATAAAAAGAAAAGGGAAAAGGAAAAACGGAAAAAAAGGGGAAAAAAAAAATTTAAAAAAAAAAAGAAAAAGAAAAAAAAATGATTTATTTGACGATCCCATCAACGTTATGAAAGGGTTTTTCCAAAAAACGGGAACAGCAAATCAGGGGGGTTTTAAAACCAAAAAATTTCGCGGGAAAAAACCACCGAACGCGAAATCTTTTTTCTTGTGTTCAAAACTTCATTTTTGTGTTCAAAACTTGAAAAAAAAATTTTGTCCAAAAAAATTCTTGACCCCATATATATAATTACCGGTATAAACAATATATAATTATTTAAAATTGTTCATGGGGCAAATGGTCACAAGGGAAAGATCAGGGGCACCCCAACTCAAGTTGCCCAAACTCCATCAGTGGGCGGCAAACCCGACAATTCTAGGCAAATTATATTATATATAAAGGCCCTCCCGATAGTCCCCGCCCTAAAAATTTATTTGGGTAACTAATTTTTGAATTTAGAAATTAACAGAAAAATTATTAGGGTCCCCCAAAGACCCCCAAAAAAAGCGAAATTTTGGGATTTTTTTTGAGCGGGATCCCCCCCTCGACAAAAAACCCCCAAGAAAAAACTTGGGAACGATCTTTATGGGCCCCCTACAATTTGGGGGATTTTGATCCAAAAAAAAACTTTGGCCCCTTTTTTGACGTACTCGACAGCATTTTCTGTAAATCCTCTATATTTTTTCGTTTTGTAATTTGGGCAAGTGGTGGGAGTGTACACCATGACAATCATTTTTTTGGGTTTTTTAAAAGTTTTTTTTTTTTCTCATTGCATTGCATGATTTTTTTTTGTCATCTCAAATTTGTGGGTTTTTGGGGGTTCAAGGGTTTATGTTTTCTTTGGGACTGTATAGGGTGCAGAGGGCCCGTATTGTTTTCCCTATAAAAAAGAAATACAATACAATGTAAACAAAAATTTTGTGTTAAAAAAAAAATAAATTTGGGGTAAAATCACATACAAGATTTAAAAATGTTTCAAAAAGGGCGTTTTTAAATGTAAATATATTATGCTATAGAGTATAGAGTATAGATCATGTAGTAAAAAATTTTTTTTTTTTTGTGGTAAAAGCCCCTTTAAAAAACACAACCTTCCAAAAAAAATAATATAAAGGGTTAAATTTTAAGAAACAATTTTAAAAAATTTATGTTAAAGGGTTTAAAGGTGGGATTTTTTAAACTTTTAAATTTAATGAGGAATTATAGGGGGGGATAGGTGAACATTTATGGGCCCCCAGACCATATTTTTATTTTTAACATAGAAAAATTGTCAAAGGAATAGGCTGTAGCCCCTGGTAATTTGTGATTCTCCTATGAGTCTTAGTGGGTGTAGCTCGTAATTTATACCTATTGCCTTTTAACCGTACCCCGGGGCGGGATTTGCACATTATAGTTCAGATTTTAAAATGGAAAAAAAAAGGGGCTTCTGTATTATCTTATGAATTTTTTTTCCCCCACTCTGGCCTTCGTTAAATCTCAGCATTTGGTCCGACGTGCGTGGGTTTGAACCTTGTTAAACCCCTAACCTTACCGTTAAAAGTGTACATCGCTCACCATTAATTATCCCTCTGTCTGGTTCCAACCCGGGTCTCAACTACCCCCACGGCGTGATGTGGGACTTTGATCCGGGCGTCCTCTTGGTACTCCTTCCCTTTGTCCGGGGTTTTTGCCTCTTCTGGGTTCCAGTTGCTTCTTCCAGGTTCCCAGCAGTACTCCCTTTACCGTAAAACTCTCGTTCCTTTTGTCTTCCTTCTAGCTACGTATCTTTTCCCGCACTTTCCCCCCCCCCCTGTGTCCATGGCTTCCAGCTTGCTTCTTCCCGGTTCCCCGCAGAACTCCCCTTTACCCACAAACCCCCTCGGGTTTCCCTTTTGTCTTCCTTCTTGGGTACGTGTCCTTTTTACACTCCCCCCCCGGGCCCCCCTTTGGGCCATGGCACTCCCCCCAGTGGGATTGGGCCCGCAAGGGTTACACTTTGTCACTTTCTACCTCAATGTCCAGGAAATTTTCACTTCATGAATTTAAAAGGGTTTTCCCCCACCATGAAAACCTTCATGAAAGCACCTTTTCCGGTTCCCCTCCAGGGTTTCCCGGTCAGGGGCCCCCCAAAGAGGCTTAAGCGCCACTTCTCATGACTTACATGTCATCCCCCACCAAAAATTTTTTAAGCCTCGGGTTTTCTCTTTCCCCTTTTCCTCGTCATCAATAGAGTGGGGAACCCAAACCCCCCCTCCAAAACCCCGGCGAACTTTCCCTTCCCCCGCCAAAGTCAGCTTTACCGTCTTTCCCAAAAACAGTAAAAGTCTTAAGGCTATTTTGCCGCGTTTTTTCTATTTTTCCCCAAAATATCTACCAAGTCAAAAAAAATAGTTTTTAAAGGTTTGGAAAAACCTGGCTTTTTTTAGAAAAAACAAAAATTTTTTTTCAAAATTTTTTTCTGATCCGGTACACGGGGCCAAAATAGCCCCCCTCCCAAAAAAATTTTTAAACTTTAATTCGGGCCAAAAGGGCCCCCCAAATTCCCAAATAGGGGGTTATGTTTTTGGGGAAAATTAATTTTTTAAATTTTTTCAAGAGGCTGACTGAGGGGGGAGGGGGGAAAATTTTTTTTAACAATTATTGTCTTTCCTGCGAATTTTTTTTTTTTGGCGGTACAAATCGGGAAAAAAAAAACCGCCCAAAAGAAAAAATTTGGGGGAAAGACAATTGGGTTAAAAAAAAACTTTTTTCTCTCCCGTCAGTCAACAAAAAAACGTTGGAAAAATTAAAAGTCACAAAAAAAACACCCTACGTTGAATGGGGTTTCCTTGGCGAATTAAACTGGAAATTATTTTGAGGTTTTCTAAAAATTGCCGGTACCGGATTCCCAAAAAAAATTTTAAAAAAAAAATTTTTTTTTTTCTAAAACACAACCCCCCTACGTTGAATGGTGTTCCTTGGGCCCCAAATTTAAGTTGGAAATTAAATTTTTGGGGGGCTATATTTGCCGTGTAAGGTAAGGGGAACTGTTCTGGATCGGGTTAAGCACTATTACAATTTTTAGGATCAGGTTTTTTATGTTTTCCTCCCACATACTATAAAATTCCCTTTTTGATTACTTTTCCCACAATGTTTGGGGGGGGGGGGGGGAAAAGAAAAAATTAAAAAAGTTTACCCAAGGTAAATAAAAAAGCCAATTTTTAAAAAAATAGGCTTTTTATCCAGAACTGATACCCCCGGGGATCAAATTTTGGATCATCAACCAAAACTTTTCAAAATTTATATCAGGGGTTCATTGATATGTGTCATAAGTAGTGATAGCAGCCGCACCTGGGCCAAAATTTTATTCGGACGCCCCGTATCAAACATTGATCCACAATCAGTTTCCCCGGATTAGTTTTTTGGATCAAAAATTTTAAATTTTGAATTTTTTGCAGGGAAAAAAGGGTAACCAATTTTTTTTAATACAAAATTTAAAGACAAAGAAAAAGAGCTAACCCCTGGTATAAATTTTATAAGCCAAATATTTTAAAACCCAAATTTTTATCAAATTCAAAAATTTTTAAAAAAAAATTTTAAAAAATTGGCTAGACCAATTTTTTTTATTTTTTTTTTAATTTCATCTGTAAGACAGCTCTAAAAAAGTGTCCTAAATTATTTTTAAATTTGGTTTTTAAAACACTATTAGGCTTTTAAATTTTCCCCTATTCATTTAACTGGTGTTCGATCTACAAAACGACAAAAACCTCTTATTTGTAGACCCCCCCAAGGGTCTTTGAGTATTTGTCCGTTGAGTGAAAATATATAGCAAAGGTCGTAGGGCCTATGTGATGTCTACAAAAAAATCTGCCCCCCGCCTGTAGTACATTCCCCAACATGCTAGCAGCGTCCCGACACTCGAGCGACTACAGCCCCCTAGCAGCAATTGGAGTAACTTCGTAGGCCCCTTGGAGAAACCGGATTATTTAAATTAAAACCCCGGGGGAAAATATTTTAACATAAATACATTTCGCATTTCTTTTTGTGGGTTTTCGCGATTAATTCATTATAGTACAAATAAACTTGTTTTCGGTGTAAAATAAAAATGAATGTTATATTGTTTTTTTATATATTTTAACATAAAGTAGTAGTATTTTATTTAAACTTCTAAAAGTTTAAATTCTCTAACTGTCTGGAAAAAAAAAGTTATTTTGCAGCTCGGGTTTGTTCTAGGGGCCATGCTTATAAGGAAGTGTTTTAAAAGGAAATAACTGGAACTTCGAAAAAGTTTTTTTCGGGGCGCTTGTTGGAGGGCGTAATTTTTTTTAACAAAAAAACGAAAAATTGCGATTTTCAGAAAAATTATTTTTTTGAATCCCCAAAAATTTTTCACACAATGTATTAATTCATGATTAAATTTCGTGAAAAAATAAAATTACAATTGGGATAAAGCATGTGGGTTTTAATCGAAAAATTAAAAAAAAAACACAAAATTGCAATTTTCATGAGAAAAAATTTTTTTTATTACGCTCAAATTCCACACGAATATATAAATTCTGAAATAAATTCTGAAAAAAAAATCATTACATTGGGATAAAGCATGTAGGTTTTTAAAAATCGAAAATTTTTAAAAAAAACAAAAAATCGTAAAATTACGTTTTTCTAAAATAATTTTTCGATTGCGCTAAAAAACGTGCAGTTCTTGGTTCAAGATTTCAAAGGCCTCATAAAATTTCACCCAAAATTGGAGTATGGGTTTAGCCGAAATAGTGCTTAAACCCAAAAATAAACAAACAAAAGAAAAAAAAAAGAAAGAAAAAGAAAAAAAAAAACATTCCGATGTTTTTCTCCGTGTAGTGAAAGGAATCTTCACTTCGCTCGCTACGCTCATTCAAGAAAAAAACTAAGATAAAATAAAGTAAAAATTTAATTTTGGCAAAGTGCCAGAGCTTAAAATTATAAGTAAAAATCTTAGAATATGGGGGAAACCAATTATTAAATTTTGGCCCAGCACAACTTTTTAATTTTCATTGTTTGTATCTTCTTCTCTTGTGCAATATTATTGAAGACAATAATTATGAAAATTATTGATTTTCGGGGAGGGATTTTTTTTGGGGCATAAAAAGAAAGTTAAACTGTGAGAGGTCCAGGAATGGGCCGTTGGCATAAATTGTATGCTTTCGTCATTTTTCACAGATGAGGGTAAACTATTCCCAATTCTCTTCTCCCCGCCGTTTTGAAATCTGATTTGACAACGAATACGATTTTTCGTTACCGGCTTCTAGTTTGTGACACAAAAAAACCCACTCCCACTAAAACCCGGGATTTGGGACAGTTTCTTTTTTAAATAACTTTCTAAACTTTCAGTTCACAGCTCAAAAAAGAATTTTTTTCAAAGTTGAGTTTTTTCAAACCAAATTTTTTTTAAAATTTCAAGTTCGTTTTAAATTTTTTTTAGCATAAATTGAGACTTTAAGCAAAAATCCAATCAAAATCAATCAAATTTGAATTAATTATTTTACACTTTTCCCATTATTTTGTTAAAATATATACTTATAAAATATTCGGTACAGTATTTTTTTCCTCAGTTCTAGAAATTGAAAATTGTAATTTATTAATTTGGGCCCAAAGATTTGGCTGTAATGTGAGGCTTGAACTGTGCCGTGGGAAAAAAGATGCCTACCTTCTTCAATGGTCGGGAAATTCCTCAAAAACAGAGACGCCCCGGGCTCGGCTTCTACTCCGACGTTCCCAAAATCTAAAAATTTAAATTGTAATGCAACCGCGCATTATGGGGAATGCTTGACCAAACAAGCTACTTTTTGTCTTCCGAGGACTTGCTTATTTATCACGCTTCCCCGCGGGCGGCGAAATGCGATAGCGAGGGGTTGGGAGTTTTAATGATTGGGGGACTACTGGGGGACTATGCTTTTATGGGGGGGGTGGGGGGGGGCATGTTTTTCCGAAAAACTGAGCCAGGGAAATAAAACGTGTGAAATAAAAATAGCAGTTAAAAAAATTTCAGATCCTGTTTACTATTATTTGGGCTTTTTGCTTTAGATCACAGTGGCTTTCGTAAATAATCTTTGTTAACGTGTTTTTTTTTAATAAAATGTCGTAAATGTCATGGGGCCCGGCGGGAATTTTACAGGGGGGAAACTATCCAATTTGTATTGTTGGGCAAGCAGGGGGTTTGGGGGGCAGAGCCCCCCCCAATAGCGCCGCAGGCAAATTTTTGAAAAACGGTTTTTAGAATGCTTTGGTGGTTTTAGAAAAAAGTAGTGGGGTGAAAACCATACCCAAATTTGTAATTTTTGGGCGTAGTCTAGAAAGTAAACAAAAAAAAATTGTTCCAACTTTTTAAAGTTACTAAATGGGTTTTTGAGTTGAAAAGAGACACACTTTTTAAAAATAAAGGGTTTATTTTAATTTCATAAAATTATAATAATGGACTGTTTTGATCACATTTTCTTTTCTTTCATAAAATGCCAAAAATTGTAAGTTTCTCCCTTTGCAAAGCTGTGGAATAAAAATATAAAAAAAAACACGTTCTTGGGTCACATCGCTAATAATTTACTAGCCTAAAAATCATAGAAACAAAATCTTGTTACTTATTATTTTTTTTTCAATAAAACATACACATAATATCACATAACATAAAATAAATAAAAGGCGTATTGACAACCCAAAAAGGAAAAAGTAAAAAATTTAATACCTTACTAATACTAAAAAAAATAAACAGCAAACTCCGCTCCCGACGGGGGGGGGGGGTCTTAAATTTTTTTATTATTATTAATATAATTTTTAATTGAATTTGGGGGGGGGGTTTACAAAAAAATTAATTTATATGTAAAAAAACGCTATCACTAGTTAAAATTTTTTTTCCTGAAATCCAGGGGGGGCAAGCTCCCCCCTTGGCCCCCCCCCCCCCCGGCGCCCCTGTAAAAAAGTATGTACTAAAGATATCCTTCTAAAAATCAAATACAATTTGTCTTGTCCAATGATCAATCTAACTCAAACACAAAACTCTCGCGCTAGACGGTCCCGAAAGGGAGAATCTTATCACAAAGGCGGTTTGAAATACGTGCCTGCTGCGGACCTTGTTTCGATGATTGAAGAAAATGTCCTCTTTCCTCTATGTCTTTTACGGATACGTTACGGTCATGCTTTGTAACGAAGTGATTGGGCGGGGGGAAAAATTATATTTAAACCATTGCAACGGGCTACCCCCTCACAAATGCAATTCCATCATTGCAGAGTATTATAGATTTTTTTTCCCATACAAAACTCTAGTATTCTGCTATTAAAATTTTTTTCTCAGTGTTGTGTATCGTTGTATTATGTGTGGTGGTGACAGTGTGGGGTACACTGGAAAAGGGGGGGGGGGGGGACCCTCCCAAAACCCCTCTTCCCCGCACTGTCTGCACACATAAACACCGGAATTATTCCTTTAATATTTTAAAAATGTTCATTAAATTAAACTATATTATTTGGGTATTTAGTGAGTTATGGTTATATATTATTTTAAAATTTAATTTTTTCGCGATCTTTTGTTCAAAAAAAAATTTTTTATTGAGCCACCTATTTGCATATGTTTATGCCTTGTTAAAAAAAAGCGTTATGCCGGGGAAAAGGGTCAGGCTCTTCTAAAACTATCTTACCGGAAATATTAAAAAATTTCGAAATTTTATTTCAATCGTATTTTTCTCTGGGTTAGTATTCTTTTTGTACACAGAAATACTACTTCTGTTGACACATAATATAGATTGCCACAGAGTCCAATCCGGGCCCAAACCCCAAAATAAAATATCGTTTTGATTTGAATAAAACGATTCCAGACAGTAAGTTTTTTTTGTAAATTTTTGGGCCCATTATTTTTTTTTTACCTGAGCAAGACCCTTTTTTTAAATTTCTTTCCCCTCCGGGTTTCGAGGTTCCGAGAATTTACCTTTTTCTCTTGTCTTGAAACCCGATGAAAAGCACAAACATGCCAAGGGGAAATTTTCCGGGGGGTCAAAATGTGAGCTTTTTTTTAGGAAAACAAACCTTTCCGAAAGACCATTTTGAAAAATTTGTCCAATGAGGGAAAAAAAAGATACCAAAAAAAAACTAAAATTGCAATGTTGAAGTTGTTGGCCCAAAAAAAAAAACCACCAAGTAGGATATTGTCAAATTATCCTTATTTCGTAAACAATCTGCAATATCCATTCTTAATTAAATTTTGTATAGTCTCTCTCATATTCTATTCTCATGATTATCTGTGATAATTTGACGGCTCTTTTTCTCTTGCTAAATAATTATTATTTCAAATTTAAAAGCTACCTCCTTTATATCCCTACCTTATAATATACTTCTTTATCTTCTTTATTTATTTATTCCTTCACTCAAGTACGATTGCTGCCATTTACATTTAGTACAAAGATAATAAATTTAAAATCATATTTAAAAACATAAAAAAAAAAAACATGGAACTTTCAGTAAACATACAGTTGTAGGGTACTTTTTCTTGTCATTAAGTATAATTTTAAAAAATTGAAATTTCATGAATATTATGTAAAAATGGCCAACCGTGGTGCAAATGTGAGGCCCTTTCCGAAACCCGCTGGGGAAGACAAAAAAACATGATATAATAAAGATTCCTAAATTGTGATGACGATGGGTTTAAGCTCGCCGAAAAATCCCCCCCTCCCACAATTTGAAGACTGATGGGTAGCTCGGCAAACCCTTTTTTGGGGCGCGGAATGCGAGGTATTTATCTGGAAAGCTTAAAGCCGTAAATGCGCCACCAAACGGGTAATTTGTGGAAAATTTTCCAAGCCGGAAAAAAACAATTATTTTAAAAGTTGAATAAATTTTTTTAGATCTGATCGCGCATTTGCATAGCCTTTGTAAAACCCTTAAATTTGATTTTATGAACATGTAAGGGTTTCCCAAAGGGTCTCATAGCCATTTTTATGTGTATATCTATGTATTGGTAAAATGACATGCAATTTATTCAATTAATCTAATACCTTATTATTTCATCGAATCAAAAATGTTTATATCACTGATGCATCTCTATATCACAGTAAAAATAATGAATTCATTGTAATTACGAAAATTAACTCGAATTTGCATAAAAAATGATTAGTAATCAAGCAAATTTAAGCATTTACAAATCTGAATTTTCAATTTAAAATACATCAAAACTAAAGCAGGTAAAAAAAATAATGCTTTTTAGTTCAAGTCATTTCATTTTGGGGGAAATTTAAGGGATAAATTTAAAATGTTTTTTTTAGTTCCACTATATTGGTTTTTAAACCCCTTTTTGGTTTGGGGGTTAAATTTTT
>JAMZAV010005618.1:0-43975 GCA_024449915.1 Sweltsa coloradensis
CAAATTACATGTATGCAACTCACTCGTTAGTGCTTCTATTTATTATTTAAATAATATGAACAAATATCATGTTTATTTTTTTTGGGGGGGGGGGGGGCGGCGAAGATCAGGAGGGTAGTGTCGCATTGCAAAAAGGGGCGAATGGGATCATTAGAGGAAAATAATACAAAACATTAATGATGACTCGAGATATCATAATATTCAATAAAGTACAGCCATTAAGAAACAACATGTTCAATTAACAGATGGAAGGAGACACGATGGGCGAAATATCGCTAGCGCCACAACGGATTACTTTTTACGTTTAAATAATCTTTTTCTGTGCGTTTTATGTTAAAATGCTGTATCTATAATCTTGAAAAAAATTATTTCTGTATTATTAACCATTTCCGAGAAAACTTTTATCTAAGTTGACTAATGCAACATAGTCAGTATAGCAACATCCGGGTGCACTTAATAGTACTACATTTTCAAATAAATTTAAAAATTTTAAATTCTATTAAGTATCTACCCACTCAGTTACATAACTAATTTGATGTGAAAACATGGAATTTAAAGAACAAGCCAACCCTGTAGGCGCTGACACCATCGCCACAGGCATAGGGAAGAAAGGGAGGGGTGGGGTTCTTACGTTGTGGGCGTCATCGTCTTTATCATCGTTCTGGTTGTCATGGAGTGGTCGTCAAGGGGCCAAGAGAAGGGGGGGGGGGGTTGTCCACTCTTGACCTAGCTCGCCTCTTGTTTCGGAAAAGAAAATTCTAACGTACATACAAGCTGGTATTTGTGAAATGAACTTTTGACACTAACTAAAATTTAAAGTTCAGCAGAGAAATGCTCCCTGGGTCCACACAAGGACTTTCTAACGAAAATTGTTGTTATTCGAACTAGCATTCTTATAAAACCACCTCCATACGTACCTCAACCTTATGCGTCTGAAGATGCCGTGTCACAGGTGATGAAACTTGCAATAGCAGTGGCAGTAGCTGCTATATTTATTTTATTGGATAAGATACAATCGTGAAATTGTCAAAAAGTTATTTGATTACTAATGTTATACATAATATACCACTATCTTATAGGCACGTTGTACACTAATATCAAGAGAAATAATTCGTTATTGAATCAGGTTGTAAATAACATGATGAAGAGATGCTGAGTAAATGTATATTGTGGAAATAATTCCTGGCTTATTTACAAAGCATGTCGTAAGTGATCAGTTGTGTCATCGGGCTGATAGAGTGGCAATATAACCTGGCTCGAAAGCCTCTTCGTTATATTGTCGCTGCCGTATTGACAACACTAGGCACGTGGCAGATGAATTAACAGAAGGACTTGACCTTGAGAGTGTGTTCGTGGCAGTTTAATGGATGAGAAGAAATAACGGTTGAACAAAATTATGGATTTGACACAAGTTTTAGCCTAGAAATGCGGCAAATGACCCACACTATGACCAAGTGTTCAACGGTATGAAGACATCGAACATTTTTTGTGTTCAAAAGCTAGGAAATAGTTCAGAAATAAATAAAATCTCAAGGTCACGTCGATGTAGACCGGGTAAAAGAATCGAGTTAGCATGTTGTCTTAAACTGATGCGATAGCAGGTTGAAGGTTTTATTTAACGTTTAGGCGATATCAAACTTTACTGGGAGCAGAGAGTGCTGTATTGATTAAGTAATCATTTAAAATTATATGTTGTTATAATTTTATAAAGTAACTTGTGTTTATTAATGGAGTCTTGTGTTTCTTTTGACTAATTGAAATCTATGTATCAAGCAAGTTCACTTTTTCCTTGGGCATATGTTAGGAAAGGAACGACACAGATTTAACGAAGATAAGGTTCAAACATTCGTTATTACATTTATATTGTACAAACATATTATTTTGACTTTTGTATTCAATTTCTTCAACGATGTTGTAACTCAATTAATGTTATATCTTATTAACTGTCTTAAAGACAATACCAGGATCATTCGTCTTGTTTTTGATCCACTCTTTAATGTATCCAGTGGATACGTATAACATTCCCAAGGCGTTGACACCACAAGTGAAGTTAGTTTTCATGACGCTCGTAGCTACCCCCACGCTGATAACTTGCTTGTCGTGTGAAGGACACAGGAGGCTTCCACCAGAGTCACCGATACATGTAGATACTGGAGAGTCCGAGTGGACGAGGTCGCGCGCACATACATCGTAGTCTCTAAATTGTTTCTTAACAAAAGTCGTACAAAAACTTGCGTTCCCACCTGTTACATCAACAAAATGAATTTTGCCGTCATCTACCATCACCGAAGACGAAGGATGTTGGTACTGGATCCCATAACCCTGAATTGTACAGTTGTCCAACCAGGTGGGCATGCGGCCACTCATCAGAGCAATGGAGCCAACGAGGTCGGTGAAGGCGAGTCTATCTTCCAGCGAGAGAAGCGCAACATCGACATCTGCCACAATCACAGGACTTTTATCTAGACAATTATGAGCGTTCACTCTCGCCTCGTCATGAGCCAAGTAGCCTCCAACGAAGTATGTAGGACAATCCTCACACTGTGTTTGCACCTCTATTGTTTCTCTGTGACTCACGTATCTGTAACAGAATGTTCTAATCAGGGAGGTCATCCAAACAAATATTGAGTCTGTGGTGGATCCATGGTGAAGCGATAGGGCGATCCCCCCCCTTGATTCTTCCAGGGGGGTTCGAGTTCTGGATCAAAGGCTAGTTCCTTATTGTTTGCCTTGTAACTTCCAAACTGCGGGGAGACTTCACGGCGCTGTTGCTGTGCTATTCTGTACTATGTAATATTGATAAATAGAATTTAAAATATTCTTCAAACAAACCTTGCGTCTTTGTGGCTCTGCTCGTACAAGTAGGGGCAGGGCAGGCAGTGCGCCGCAGTCAGGATGAACTTCTGACTCAGGATTGTCCCGGTGCATTCATGACTCTTAGTTTTATTCCCACCTCCATCCATCGTATCTACTATGAATGCCTCGACAACAATCTTCACCGTGGACTTGAACTGCCCTGGTGCTGCAATGGCTCCACCATGGACCCTGGAGCTGCAGCCTGGGCCGTCCTGCTGATCTGTGTTGCCTGGAAGATAAGTTGAATAGTTAGGAGTAGCCTCAGCCACCCCTATCCTGATATACATGTTCAATGTTCTGTCCAAAGAAAAGATTGATAGTTATATTGTACATGCTATAGAACAACAATGTACAAGCAATTTATAATCTGACCAATGAAACCCAACTAATTTTAATTATTTTTTGTTTTGAAATAATATTTTTTAATGCATTTTTCCACACGAATCCAAGGCATACACATGGTTTGAGACGTGATATTCAATAGCCCAAGCTACATAACTTTGTTCATATCAGCCTCGATGATATCTTAAAAACCTTCTCCTCGTATTTCTATTGTGCGCAGTGTTGCTAGTTGTACCACGGTCGACCGCGCGGGAAGATCACTCCTTGTGTGTTCAAGAGAATACTTAACAGCTTGGATGCTTAATGATTAACCGAAGTACAACGACACTACACTTAACAAAGTGTTAACCATATTGGCTGGGAAATAGGTTTTAATACTCCAAAAGTTGGTACAATTTGAACAATACAACCGAAAATTGTTCTTGAGGGTGATAAATAAAAAAATAAATTCAACATCATAATATATATTTATGTAACTTAACGAAGATAGGTGTATTAAAGTGGTATTGGTTTTGAGGCAAATCAATAATCAATCACACCATATTGAACAATCAAATTTATTATTTATCACACTGAAAGCATCAGTTGAAAAATTATTTTTTCTTTGTTGTGTTGATAATATTTGGTTTCTAGTTTTGTAAAAGCCGCACTTAGCATTGAATTTGGTGGGAAATCTAACGTAAGTGTCATTAGTCAACACGAAGAGATATAACAACAAACATTAACTAATATAGGCTGAATCCACTCGCAGACTATAAGATCTGCCCTCACCATTTCTCACAGCGCTGCCTCCAACCAAGACCTAAACCAGTAGTCAGAACCTGCAGCGGCAACATTGTCTGTGTGGTGTTAGTAATCACCAATCTGGCAACACTGAAAGGAAGGTTAAACCATGTAGTTATAAATAGTACTGGCGTACTGGAGGCGCAGGTGTGTGGTCGGCGGTGTACAAGTTAGCACTTCAAATTGGCAGACATTTTGATTGTTAAGGCTACTTTCTTTGGTAACCAAGGTAACCTAGGGCCTACCACAGTTCATTGTAGCAAAGTTTAACCTGCTAGTAGTGGTTATAACAATCGAAATGGCGAATTGGCTCAAACAAACAAACACGATCGTAGACGTGCTGTTCCGTTTGAGCTAGACCTTATTTTCATCCAACTCCATGGTTAAACTATGCGTGTAATGTCTAACTAGGAAAACGCTCAGTTGAACGCGTTGATAAGCGAGCACGTGCTATAGCTAGACCGACATTGCACATTTTTTTTAAATTTTAAAATTTGCGACGTTCGCTGTCCACGGGGCCATGTTTTCAATATTATTTATTATTGGCAAGGTATTTGGGTAAACCCGTGGGTAAACCTTTACTTTGTGGATAAAATCCACCGCCATCTAGAGGACCTTGACTCCTTGGGAAAAATATTTAAACTCTTTGGTGACAAATAATAGACCGCTTCCTCGAAAGTATTTTGATTACTTCTAGTTGGCAGTGCATTAGAAACTTCGCGCGTCTTTTCGTTGCCATGGCAACGTTACTTTTGTTATAATGTAATTTCCATCTACACTACTATCGGATCAAAATAAAATTAACATATTCGTGACCGGACGGACATTCTAAATGAGTTGGCCATCTCAGATTTTGTCGCCGTTTAGTTTAAAAAAAAACTTTCGATTAACTTTAATGTAACTTTTTAACTTTTTGAACGATTTTGCCACAAAACTAATGGCATTCAATCGAGAACGAAGCTTGCAGATGGTCAAAATTTCAACTCGATCCGAGCCTCCGTTCGAACGTTATGGCGAGACATACAAACAAAAAAAAAAAAAAAAAAACAGTGACTATTTTTTCCGGCAGAGTCAAATGGAAACGCTCGCTTCGCTCACTTAACTAGAAAACGCTCAGTTGGACGCGTTGATAAGCGAGCACGTGCTATAGCTAGACCCACATTGCACATTTTTTTTTAATTTTAAAATTTGCGACGTTCGCTGTCCACAGGGCCATGTTTCCGATATTATTTATTATTGCCAAGGTATTTGGGTAAACCCGTATGTAAATCTTTACTTTGTGGATAAAATCCACCGCCATCTAGAGGACCTTGACTCATTGGGAAAAATATTTAAACTCTTTGGTGACAAATAATAGACTGCTTCCTCGAAAGTATTTTGATTACTTCTAGGTGGCAGTGCATTAGAAACTTCGCGCGTCTTTTCGTTGCCATGGCAACGTTACTTTTGTTATAATGAAATTTCCATCTACACTACTTATCGGATCAAACTAAAATTAACATATTCGTGACCGGACGGACATTCTAAATGATTTGGCTATCTCAGATTTTGTCGCCGGTTAGTTTGAAAAAAAAAACTTTCGATTAACTTCAATGTAACTTTTTAACTTTTTGAACGATTTTGCCACAAAACTAATGGCATTCAATCGGGAACAAAGCTTGCGGATGGTCAAAATTTCAACTCGATCCGAGCCTCCGTTCGAACGTTAT
Organism: Sweltsa coloradensis; assembly: GCA_024449915.1. Classification (NCBI taxonomy): domain Eukaryota; kingdom Metazoa; phylum Arthropoda; class Insecta; order Plecoptera; family Chloroperlidae; genus Sweltsa; species Sweltsa coloradensis. The sequence goes on from JAMZAV010005618.1 coordinate 5,691, forward strand.
GGCGAGACATACAAAAAAAAACAAACAAACAAAAAAAAAAAAAAAAAAAAAAACAGTGACTATTTTTTCCGGCAGAGTCAAATGGAAACGCTCGCTTCGCTCACTTAATGAATATTTATACACAAGAAGACTAATCACGCTCGCCACGCATCCTGACCAGAACAAAATGTTATTTAAATCTTACATTACATATTTTATTAGTTGTTAATGTCAAACAAAAATTGAACAACATTTTAAATTAGAATCTTCCTATTCTGTCAAAGCTATTATTGATTTTCGGGATAACAAATTTAAGATTAACTGATCTGACATTAATTTCTATTTGATATCACTAGGAAACGCTCAGTTGGACGCGTTGATAAGCGAGCACGTGCTATAGCTAGACCCACATTGCACATTTTTATAAATTTTCAATTTACAACGTTCGCGTTTCCAGTATTATTTATTATTGACAAGATATTTGGGTAAACACGTATGTAAATCTTTACTTTGTGGATAAAATCCACCGCCATCTAGAGGACCTTGACTCATTGGGAAAAAATATTTAAACTCTTTGGTGACAAATAATAGACTGCTTCCTCGAAAGTATTTTGATTACTTCTAGGTGGCAGTGCATTTGAAACTTTGCGCGTCTTTTCGTTGCCATGGCAACGTTACTTTTGTTATAATGTAATTTCCATCTACACTACTTATCGGATCAAACTAAAATTAACATATTCGTGACCGGACGGACATTCTAAATGATTTGGCTATCTCAGATTTTGTCGCCGGTTAGTTTGAAAAAAAAACTTTCGATTAACTTTAATGTAACTTTTTAACTTTTTGAACGATTTTGCCACAAAACTAATGGCATTCAATCGAGAACAAAGCTTGCGGATGGTCAAAATTTCAACTCGATCCGAGCCTCCGTTCGAACGTTATGGCGAGACATACAAAAAAAAAAAAAAAAAAAAAAAAAACAAACACAAAACGAGTGACAAATTTTTCCGGCAGAGTCAAATGGAAACGCTCGCTTCGCTCGCTTAATTAATCTTTGTCAAAGACACAAAAATAGTTCATGATTACATTTCAATAAAAATAAAACACTACAAGATGATTTGATCATACAAAATCATCATACAAATCATACAATCATACAAAATCACATACAAATTTGCAAAAAAAATTAAAAATCTCTCTAAAAGCTTACTTCTCACTTCTTGCTTTGTGGGACGAGCTAGTTCCACAAACTAATGAATAAATTTCCTGTAACTAGGAAACGCTCAGTTGGACACGTTGATAAGCGAGCACGTGCTATAGCTAGACCCACATTGCACATAAAATTTATGGCGTTTGCGTTTCCAATATTATTTATTATTGCCAAGGTATTTGGGTAAACCCATGTGTGAAAACCTTTACTTTGTGGATAAAATCCACCGCCATCTAGAGGACCTTGACTCCTTGGGAAAACTATTTAAACTCTTTGGTGACAAATAATAGACTGCTTTCTCGAAAGTATTTTGATTACTTCTAGGTGGCAGTGTATTAGATAGAAACTTCGCGCGTCTTTTCGTTGCCATGGCAACGTTACTTTTGTTATAATGTAATTTCCATCAACACTACTTATCGGATCAAAATAAAATTTACATATTCTTGACCGGACGGACATTCTAAATGATTTGGCTATCTCAGATTTTGTCGCCGGTTAGTTTGAAAAAAAAACTTTCGATTAACTTTAATGTAACTTTTTAACTTTTTGAACGATTTTGCCACAAAACTAATGGCATTCAATCGAGAACAAAGCTTGCGGATGGTCAAAATTTCAACTCGATCCGAGCCTCCGTTCGAACGTTATCGCGAGACATACAAACAACAAACAAAAAAAAAAAAAAAAAAAAAAAAAAACAAACAAACAAAAAAAAAACAAAACCAGTGACTAATTTTTCCGGCAGAGTCAAATGGAAACGCTCGCTTCGCTCGCTTAAAAAGTTGCAAATCCTACAAAGGAGACTGCTAAATCTGCTTTGGAATGGAAAAATCCTTCAATGGTATCAATTTGTCCTGATTAGATCCAATACCTCCAACACTCACAATATAGCCTTGTACATTCACAATCACATGTCATATTGCTTAAATGTATTAACAAATAAGCCTAAAAAATCTTGTTTAGTCTCTACTCCCCGAGTCCAAGAACTGATTTATAGCCCTGTCCATGGGTGGGATTGATCCGGATTGATTGATCGGTGTTTCCTACTTTAATATGCCGGTCTATAGTTAGTCATTGTTATCAGTAACTCTTGTGTGACTGAGTGGGTTGACTCTTACTAGGAAACGCTCAGTTGGACGCGTTGATAAGCGAGCACGTGCTATAGCTAGACCCACATTGCACATTTTTTTATATTTTTAAATTTGCGACGGTCGCTGTCCACAGGGCCATGTATCCAAAATTATTTATTATTGCCAAGGTATTTGGATATAAACCCGTGTGTAATCCTTTACTTTGTGGATAAAATCCACCGCCATCTAGAGAACCTGACTCCTTGGGTTAACTATTTAAACTCTTTGTTGACAAATAATAGACTGCTTCCTCGAAAGTATTTTGATTACTTCTAGGTGGCAGTGCATTAGAAACTTCGCGCGTCTTTTCGTTGCCATGGCAACGTTACTTTTGTTATAATGTAATTTCCATCTACACTACTTATCGGATCAAAATAAAATTAACATATTCGTGACCGGACGGACAATCTAAATGATTTGGCTATCTCAGATTTTGTCGCCGTTTAGTTTGAAAAAAAAACTTTCGGTTAACTTTAATGTAACTTTTTAACTTTTTGAACGATTTTGCCACAAAACTAATGGCATTCAATCGAGAACAAAGCTTGCGGATGGTGAAAATTTCAACTCGATCCGAGCCTCCGTTCGAACGTTATGGCGAGACATACAAACAAAAAAAAAAACAAAAAAACAAAAAACAAAAAAACAAAAAAACAAAAAAACAAAAAAAAAAACAAAACCAGTGACTTATTTTTCCGGCAGAGTCAAATGGAAACGCTCGCTTCGCTCGCTTAATTAATAGCAATTTATATTTTATAAATTAATTGATTATCCCGAAAATAGTAATAATCATAACAGTATCACGTTGTAGTCGTCGGCTTTTGTGGAGCTCGTCGAGTGAAGGGGCAGGGGTCTCCGACAACAACTTCCAGAGCGCCACTATATATTTTAGGAGACTTTGACTCTTTGTCACATTTTACGATCAGGAGATTACTACTATGGTCAAAATTTTACCAATGTCTTAAGAAAGACCTTTTTAAAATCAAATTTATTTTCAAAATTTTCTATTATAATAAAACCACTTGTACACGAACCTCAACGTTATGCGTCTGAAGCTCTTGCGTCACAGGTGCTGAATCTCGGTTGCCTTAGTGAACCTTGTAGATATAGATCTTAAAATTCTTTGCTAAAATTTACTTGTGAGTTTGACAACTAGTTAAAGAAATATGTATTGTAATTCTACCTCGGAAATCACGTTGTATTGTGCACCATGCCTGTTTTTTAGAGATGTCACTAATGTTCTATGGATATCAATCCCGAAATAAAAAAAGTTTTTTTTTTTTAGTTGTAAATAACATAAAACAGATATGCAGAGTTAGTTTATATTGAGCTTCACAGCTTCTGGTTTGTTTGCACAACATGTCTGTAGTGATCTGTTTTGTCCTCGGGCTGACGAGAGGGCAATAAAACCTGGCTCTTAATCATTTGCATTGCTCTGTGATTGCCTTACAAACACCAGCACCTGGCAGATAAATGTGTTGTGACACCTGATATATCATGGCTTATAAATAATTATTCATAACTAGGAAAACGCTTAAGTCCGCCGCGTTGTTGGATGAGCGTAATTGGTGCATTGAGCTGCCATGTGTTATGCGAATTTTCTGTTGTTCTGTGGAAAAATAAGTTGAATTTTTTTTAAAATTAAATTAAATTAAATTAAAAATTAACTTCATTTTTTAATTTTTTTTTAATTAATCGTAATTGTTAAAAAAAAATCGTAAAATTGCGATTTTTATAAGAAATAGTTTCTCGATTGCGCTCAAATTTAACAATAATATATTAATTCATAAAATTAAGGTTCTGCGAAAAAATCATTAAAATCGGATAAAGCATGTAGGTGTTATAAGCCAAAGAATTGTTTAAAAAAAGAAAAAAACTGTAAAATTTCGATTTTTATGATAAATATTTTTTCAATTGCGCTCAAATTTCACAAGAATATCTTAATTCATAAAAATAAAGGTTCTGTGCAAAAATCATTAAAATCGGATAAAGCATGTAGGTGTTATAAGTCGAAGAAATTTTTTTTAAAATCGAAAAAAATCGTAAAATTGCGATTTTCATGAGAAAAAATTTTCCGATTGCGCTCAAAAACGTGGCAGTTCTAAGTTTAGAGATTTCGAAGGCCTCCATAAAATTTCATCGCAATCGGATTATCGGTTTAGCCGGAATCGTGTGGACAAACAGACAAAAATACAGAAAAAAAACAAAAAAACAAAAACATTCCGGATTTTTTTCTCCAGTGTAGTGAAATGGAATCTTCGCTTCGCTCGCTACGCTCGCTACGCTCATCCAATAACTTAAATAATATCAGTCAGTATAAACAGTCAGTATTTTCAATATGAATTATACGGCCACAAACATACGAAATAACAATTCAAAACTTCTGCGTATGAGTATTTCAAGAGTGAGTGCTACTTTATCGACCGAACCCTAGTGGACAATATTGACATTTATCTTTGACCCACCAAGCGACGCACCTAGCGTATAACTCGGAAACTAGATTCTAAGCACCCGTTTTATTAATAGACATCCACCCATCCATCTGGATCAAACGATCTTACAACATCGGGAGAAATAAGAAGTCATGCAAGACATATCGAGACTCACCGTCGAAAAGACATCATCGTTTCAGCTAGATCATGAACAAAAGCAGTGGCAGTGCCTACAATATCTAACTATACCCAGCCCCTACTCTCGTGGGCAACAAGGGGATCTAGGGGCGTGCCTTTAGTGTAGCCTCGGAGATATGTTTTAAATTTTGGTAATCCAAGTAAGGATTTGGTGCGTTTATCAGAAATTAACATGATATTTTTTATGTTGATAGTCTCTTTTTTTATGTAATGATTTTTAAATATTTAAAATGTAATGGCTTCTTAAAGTATAATGTTTTATTTCTTGAACTCATAAATCCAACGAATGTCAGTGATAGATGTAAGAAACGCAAACAATATACTTGTATTTGTCTTACACTATTATGTTTTGAGAGAAGTGTTCATCTCTGTTGGTGTCTGGAATGTGAAATCACCTTACCTTGTCCTGGACATAATGGATTCTCATATTTTAACCCAACATCAAAACTTAAAACATGCAAGCAACTAGCAATGCAACCCCTATGAATAAAACACTTAGTTAGGGTATTTCTTAAGAGACAGCAGGCAAATTAAGGTGCACACTGTCTAAAAGGCAATAAACTTGTAGAAATCGGTAATGGCTATTCACATTTTTTAGGACACAATAGGGGTGGAATTTCTATACAGTAATAAACTTGTAGAAATCGGTAATGGCTATTACATTTTTATGGTACGGTCAGAGACACAACAGGGATGGGTTTTCTATACAGAAATAAACTTGCATGACATGTAGGAATAGTTTTCTCTTCTAGTTGCAAACAAAATGTGCTTGCCCCAAATAAATATGTTGAAACAAGATTAATAAATCAATAAAAAATAAATTGTATTTAGAGTCTATCCACTCAGTTATATAACTGATTTTCAGTGGAGGACTTTAAATCAAAGTGACCAAGCTAACCCTGTAGGCCCTGACGCAATCGACGAGTGAGTGATAACCAACCAAAGATCGATATTTTTAACGGAAATACAGCAATCAGTTGTGTGGACAGTGCGAATTACCCACAAATCAACGCCAGAATCAACAAGGCCGATTCAGGTGCCTAGTTTACATATGCCCCTAAAACTTCTTGCATTTTGGGTGAGGTGGAAGGGGTGATGAAGGGAGGGGAGGGTAAGGGTGGGAAGAAGGTTGGGGGAAGTTCACCCACACCCCCAAACATGAAAAAAACTGCAAACTTTGCCGCCATCTTTGACGCCCCAGTGGCGTACAACCTACTGACGGGAGCCACATGGCAGATATGTGTCAAGTTTGCTGAGTGAGATTGGTAAATATAATTATGAAACTTTTTGAGCAAGTGAGGTTAGTAATGCCATGAATTATTTGGACTGTACACTGCACTTGTTAATAAAAAAAACTATCTGAAACAATATTTCGAAAACTGTTTAGTCGTCTTCAATGGGTTTAATGACTTTGATCACACTTTGAAGTCATTTGATACATAAAATGTCACGAAACCCGTTGAAGACGACTGAACAGTTTTCGAAATATTGTTTCACATAGTTCTCTTTATTTACAAGTGCAATGTGCAGTCCAATTAATTCATTACATTATTAAAATTGGTTATGACTGAAAGAACTTAAATCAATATTTTCTACTAAGGAATGTTGTTTTCTCAATGATATAGGTAACACGGAGAAGCTTGACTACTATTTTGGTATCGCTTTCACCTAAGGAACAACCCTAGCCTCCTCATTAACCCCTCGCTCATTAACCCTTCCACTTAGATCTTGAGTAGCAAGTCTTCTTCTACTGCTGAACTGCTTTACAAAAGATCTAGAAGCTTCTAACCCTTAGGGTGCGTTCCAATGTGATTTTGACCTGCTAGCCACTAACGACTAGCCACTAGCCTGCTATCTGCTACCTACTTACACCTTTGGGCATACACTTTTGAAGCCTACCTACTATGGCTACCCACGGCTTCCTAAATGGATAGAAAAGCCCATCCAGGTGGTGTAGATTCAACAACAACAGCAACAACAACCCTAACCTCACTTTTCACACGAAACCATAGAAAAGAATGCGTGACCGGATGTTCGTATATGTGTTTGCTGTTATAATCAAATTTATTATAATATTATCAGCAATTCATTACACTTTTAACTCCATAAGTAGCTTTTAGTTGTAAGTTTGTGGCTGCGAAATTACTGGCCGCCATTTTGCTAGCAGGCTAGTGGGCTTCGTAGTGTACACTTTCGCCTGCTGTCTGCTGTCTGCTAGCCTGCTAGCCAAATCGGAGCTTTGGTCGCCTGCTAGTGACTTCACTTCCGGCAAATGAGCCCACTAGGCTAGTAGACTAGCGTGAAAATGAAGCATTGGAACGCACCCTTAGTTAGGGCCTCTACGACTTCCCTCTCAACACTCATTATGAAGTCGGCGCCTTTCTGTCTACCTGTTCGATCGAGCGTGCTTATGTGAATAATATCTCTTTCCAATGCTATTTTGGTCACGCAAACTCAACTTAAAACTGTAATTACGTTTTTTATTCTTTATCAATTTTGTTAATCCAACAGGTAATCTCTTAGTTACCAACATGATCAACTTATTATCGATATTAAAATCTGAAACACTTCGTTAATGACCTTAATGAGAATTACTAATCATATCCTTGTCCTTACTTCTGGAATTACAATGTTATTATTATTGATTTAATTTGATAGTGTTGTTCATAGTTGAGCTTTGTTCACACACTAATACAGTTTTAATTATAATTAAAGAAATAAATTACATAAGTTACATTTAAAAATATTTCTCTGACAACTGTTGACAATGCGTTGCGCCCTAAGCATGGTGGTAAGACTTTCTTGGGCCATCAAAGTCTAACTCGCAACCTTCTTGTGGTTTGGCCCGTGATTAGGGGAGTTTAACTCCCTAAAACTAATTGCGAGCTCTGGGTCGTCGTCGGGGAACTTTCCCCTTCCCTTTGACTTCCTCCCCGACGGCGACGACAGTGACAACACGGACGGATGATGACACAGACGGAGACGACCACGACGTGGGGAAACCCTGCTCTCACCATATGCTTGTGGCTGGTTCTCACCAGCACAGGCCTGTCTACCCTTTGTCCCCCCGCGTCTCCCCTTACGTTCCTCCCTTCGTCTGTATTAGCCAAAGTGCATAAATATGAGACGTTCAGCAATATCCAAGCAATCAATTAGACTTTCTTTTTTATCACAATATTAAAACGCCAACACAATATTATTATTGTACATATTTATAATATTATTTATAATTGTTAGATTACGCACAATATTATTAAAAACAATATTTTACAATACAAGGGGTGAAACCATCACCTTTTTTGTGGATGGCCTTGAGGTGGGGAATACTCTTCATAAGTCGTATACTTCTCCGTAGTAAGCTATCACAACGCAACAGCAGAAGACGGCTAACGGGGTGGCAAACAGGCTCACAATCAAGATAACGTAGTCTTCTTTATGTTTCATAACCTTAGAAATCCCCTGGGCAAGTTTAGCTAACGTTATCAAGAAAACGACTATTGGCCAGGTTAACAGTAGACCGGGCATCTTTACGAACACGCCGAGGAGGAGCAAGAAGGTGACGATGCATAGGTAGGTACCACATGTGAGATGTATGGCCCCTTCTTTGTTCTGAAACAACAAGAACAACAAATTATTATTAATGAAACTTTTAGAGCAGGTGAGGTTAATAATGTGATAATTAGTTGGACTACACACTGCTTTTTTAAAGAAATGAAGAAAAAAACTATGTAGGTAACGATATTTCAAAGACTATTCAGTCCTCTTCAACTGGTTTAATGACATTTGTAACTGTCAAATGTCATTAAACCAGTTGAAGAGGACTGAATAGTCTTCGAAATATCGTTACCTACATAGTTTTTCTTTATTTAAACGAGCAGTGTATAGTCCAACTAATTCATCACATTATTAACAACATTATTATGTCATAGGGAGACTTGAGACACCATCTAACACGACGATGTGACAGATTCCACATATGAGATGTGTGGCCCCTTCTTTTTTCTGAAATAAAAAGAACAACAAAGTATTATGTCAAAGGGCGACAAGAGACACTACATCTACCACGACCTTCAAACTTCAAGTTCACTTTACCCAAATTCACAGGAAATAAAAGTTTGTAAGACAATAAGGTGCTCCGAACATTACATTGAAATCGGGTATGCTGTTTGTGCCGTGTCATGATTGTGTTGAGTACCCGGGAATATTGTTGCATTTAAATTTATTGATAAGTAACCCTAGTAAAAATATTTGGTTGCCAAATGGTTGCCAAGTGGTCACCAACAGGTCACCAACTAGTTCACCAACTGATGCCAAGTGATCGCCAAGTGATCACCAACAGCAGCCAAATGGTCGCCAACAGGTCGTTTTTGTGTCAAAATACTGCATTGCAGAGTTGGTGACCCGTTGGCTGCCTTTTGGTGAACGTTTGGCTGTCATATATTTCTTTTGAAATTTCGGTGGCGACCCTTGGTAATCACTTGGTAACCTGTTGGCGATCAAAAATAAGCCTTGGTGATCTGTTGGTGACCGCTTGGCGACCGTTTGGCATACAAATATTTCTACCAGGGAAGGTATGAAAAGGATTTGAATTTAGTTTGTAAAGGGCAAGTCAACTGTTGGACTTAAATTTGCCACTCTTGGATAGGCTAGGGGGGAAATACCAAGCCTTAGGTAGGGGGAGGAAAGGGAATGTTACCGGGTACTTAAAACATGACTCGCCAACTCGTCTAACAACGTCTTTTGCGTTTTCCTAGTAACAAAATAATTATCAAAACAAAATATTATGTTACAATAAAGAACCTTGGTTTAAAATTAGTTGTATCTCCTAATGTTAGAGCAACAAATCAAAAAATATTCGATCACAATAAGATGCAATGTTATCAAATTTTAGGATTTTGTTGTTCACATATTTTCGATTTCGGAAGTGTTTTCGACAACCAAATAGCAGACGGAGTCGCAAGATTCGTTGATTCTAACGATTCTCGGAAGACATTGAAAAATTCAACCAAACCACGCGGATTCAGCGTCGAGTCTCACCCTCCCCTTAACACCGGAAAGGTGCGGGGCGGCGAGGTAACATTAATCTCTAGTTGCCACAAAAGTAAGACTTTCCAAAGAGAAACATTTATTCGATTGCACACAATACCGAAAACTGTCTTAGTTGAGTGATTTCGACAATTCCCGTAAAGCTGCATCAAGTTTAGTATTGCATCTTGATAGGTGGAGTCTGGAGCGGGAAATCATCCAAAGAATCGAAAAAGTCGTAAACGAACGTATTGGTGAGAAACATTTCTTCGATTTACCCAAAAACGTGGCTAGTCTAAATTTAGAGATCTTAAAAGTCCCAATAAAATTCCATCAAGTTTGGATAAGCCTATACCTATTTGAATTCTAACAACCCTGTAAAAAAGTCTGGACATTCCAACTTCGGAAAATCGCCATAAGGCATCTAGCATATTATTTTTATACAAGCTATGGCACAAACAAATCGACTCACAATTATTGTTGTGCTTAGTGAACTTGCATTATCCCTCTAGGTTCTCTCGCATTCAACTCACTTTGGCTATTCCTCGGAGCCGCATCGACTTGTTTTAAAAGAACAAACAGTTGGTGTATGGTAGAGTGCCAAGATAAGCTAGCACCTGAGAGTGGCCATACAGTGCTTCCGGTCGCCTTGTTGTTGACGAATCATTTTTTAGTTTCGTCAACTGCCGTAAAATTAAACCAATTTGGCTTGAAACAGGCGTAAAAAAGTTGGTCTGTTGTAGGCCCCATTTGTTTACTTTACGAACGACAGCTGACGAAACTAACAAATTGTTTGTCAAAAACATGGCGGCCGGAAGTACTGCATAGCCACTCTCTGGTGTTAGCTTATCTAGGCTCTCTAGTGTAGGGTGGAATGATAACCTACCAGAAAGTCTCGCTCTCAAACAGGCGAGCTAATGTAAGCATGTTCTGGACCAATCAGAGGGCTAGGACCACGCGACCAACGAACCACACGACCAAAGTTGAGATCGTTTTAACAAATGGCCGCGCGCACAGCTCCATAGGGAACCTAAGTGGGCGTTGTCCGGTTCTCTCCCGTCAGCGAGGTATAGGCGATTAACCCGTGCTAAATGTTTCGTAAGCGATAGCGCGAGAACCCGACCACGGACAGGAATTATATTCATACTGTAAGAAACTATAATCTTTCCTCTTTGCGTGGATATACATAACTCTGCTCTATCACAAATATTAATGACATTTGTTTTGAGTTGAAGTGAACTCTACATTTACACTGTTGCCAAACCTTCCAAACTGCTCATGAAAAAGCACGTAAAAACATTTTGTCCGTGGCATCAGCATAACATTTGGTATCCGACTTTCTTTGTGGCTACTGTGAGGTCACTGGGTTGTACTAGATTATACATTACTAATAAAATATCCTTTAATGTGCCAACAAAATCTTGAATGCAAAGTACATTTAGCAACCATGGACAGGCGCGTGGTATGCGAGGATGCCACAGCTGCACACAACGTGGCTGCGTCTCGCTTAGGTTGCCGCTCAGTCAGAGTACATTTGCGACAGCGCGCAAACATGGGTCCATTTAACTCATAATAGTTTGAATTTAGGAAGCGTCATCGAGCAAAGTAGAATGCCATCATCTTCTTCACAGAATTATGCATCTTGTGATGTTATTGGTTTAGATTTCTTTTGCGCGAGTCAAAAGATACGGCGAGTTACATTTTCGTACCATGCTAATTCTTATGGGCGCTGAGACCAGAGAGAACCAATTTCCTTCCCGCCTTCAAAACTTAGGTTCCCTATTAGCTTGTTCACATTAACTAGGCTTAAGAGTGCAGATGTGTCCAGGGCTAGGTCTGCAGGCGAAAACTACTTCTATTGTTGGATGAGCGAAGCGAAGACTTCAATTTCACTGACCCCCAAAAAATTTAGCTCTGGTGTTTTTTGTTTTGTTTTTGTTTTTTTGTTTTTGTTTGTTTGTTTTTCTGTCTGTTTGTTAACTCTCTACCAGGCAAACGGCATATCCGATCTTGATGAAAATTTGAGGGGACCTTCGAAATCTCTGAACTTAGAGGTGTATTGTTTTTGGGTACAATCGAAGAAATATTTCTCATGAATATCGTACTTTTACGATTTTTTTCGATTTTTAGTGCGATATTTTCGTGACATTTGGGCCGATTCTGACCAAACAAGTGGGGTTACAACGTTCATATTATACATGGACATTAAGGTTATGGTGATGTAGTACCTTTTGAAAGAAAAAGTTGAAAAAGTTAGCCGGAATTCATAGAAATAAAGCTTTTAATATAAGTTTTTTTGATTTGTAAGCGATATTTTCGTGCCATTTGGGCCAATTCTGACCAAACAGGTTGGGGCTACAACGTTCATATTATACATGGACATTAAGGTTATGGTGATTAAGTACCTTTTGAAAGAAAAAGTTGACAAAGTTACCCAGAATCCATAGAAATAAAGCTTTTAATATAAGTTTTTAACGGTAAATAATAACAAATTGACAAGTAACAATAGAAACTTGACAACAATCACCTACAATGCGTGGGAAGCAAAACAAAGCAACAAAGCACTCGCAAAAGTAAAGATATCCCACGCAGACTAAAAACTTTAAAAAAGCTCATCCATCAACGCGGCGGGACTTGAGCGTTTTCCTAGTACGACAACAAGGCAATTTGAGGGATACGCAAACCAACAATTTTCCTTCACATTTTTCTTTTTCTTTTTTAAATACAGATTATTTTAAGCCAACAATATAAGTGGCTGTTTTATATAAGATTTAATTTAACATGTGCATACTTTCCTATTTAATTATCTTAATTATTATTTCCTATTAAACTGTTTGTAAAATACTAAAGCAAGTTGTATTAATAAAAAATACTTGTTTTATACTATGTAAAATTGTTAGAGAAGGAAGGCAATCAATACATACCATCGACTTGTAGATAATGTAGTCAATACCAGCCCAGCACTGTGCGATTCCAAATGCTAGGCCGATCAAGGCTGTTATCAGTACCCCGGTCCTCAGAGTAATACCGCGAAAACACACTTTCGCCATGTTGCGCGTAGGCGATCTCTACGAAGTCTGATGTAAACAAACAGATGCTTCGATGTCCAGACACCGCCTTCTGGATGTGTTTATCTCACTCCAGACACCGCCTGCTGGTTGAGATTATCACACTTCAGTCATCACGTGATAGATGTGTTCATTTATCTGAATTGGCTTGTTCACTGCGACTTTTACTCACCACGCTGCGCTATTGTACTAACCCCCCACCGCCGTCTGGATGCCTGTAAAGGCGGATGTAGAGTGTAGACGGCGGTGATAGCCCAACTTGCGGGTGTCCTGGCTGCTCATAGCTGTCAGCAGCCTACTGTTTTTACTGTCAGTTTGCATAGTTTTATGTTGAAAGCAAAATGCCCAATTGCTGTGTGTATTCGTGTAAGGAGAGAGGAGGGCATACTGTCGTGTTTATTACAACAAATAAATATACAATCACACATAATATACTGACAATTGTGTCTTTATTCGGCCTCCTGCTTACGTAACCTCTCTCATGTCAACAAATCAACACTGGCTAGGACTAAGCCCTAGGCTTTGCTGAGGTGTATGCAAGTAGGGCCGAGGCCTATACTTGCTAATTTAAATAACCATGATATTGATATGCCTAGGTCTACATCTAATGCTGAAGAAAAGCCTAGACCCTGGTCCTTAGTAGCCTTATTCCTAGTAGGCCTAGGTCATAATCTCAATAACAGTGCTAGGCCCCAGGTTTAGACTTCAACGGCGCCATGTGCTTTCAGCTCTTATTTTAATTTTCCAATCGTTCACGTTTTCATTGTTAAAGTTTAAACAAACAAAATATGCTATTGAATAAAATTACTTGAAATAGGCCGTACGACTACTTACGTAAAACCATTGATTAAAGAAGGAATGGTTAAAACAATACGTAAACAACAATCTAGGAAGCATACAGATTTGGCAATGCAGAGCTGCTATACATAGTTTATTCAAACACCGCCACGGTCTTAGGGCAGGGTCCACTAGATACTTAACAAGCAGTCGGAATAAGTATCTAGTGGACCTGGTTTGGGGGTTAGTGCAGTGGCGCGATCGGCGTGGAGCTTTGCGTGAACAAGCCAAACCAAAGATGTTGGAATAGTTAATAGAACGGTCCAAGAGGTAGATTGCAATGTTAACCAGAGAGTGGCGGTGAGACTGATATCAGCGCTGCCAAATTGTAACAGCCAACCTAGAGTACAGGGTTGTGACGTCGTGGATTGCCTTCTTTTAACATTATCTCGCCAGGAGCTTTCATGATGTCTTTCTCTTCTGCTTCTTCTTCTTCTGCTTCTGCTTCTGCTTCTGCTTCTGCTTCTGCTTCTGCTTCTGCTTCTGCTTCTGCTTCTGCTTTGCTCCAGCTTCTGCTTTTGCTTCTTTTTCTGCTTCCGCTTTCGCTTCCGCTTCTGCTTCTGCTCCGCTTAAAGGTAGAGATTTGTCGGTTTATCGCTAGGTGGGGTTGGTTAAGGGGGCGTAAGTAGAGAGCGTCTCTAGGCGGAAGAAGATTTATTTAAGGTGAAGGAGTGGGTCTTATGGGCTTTTCATAAAGAAATAATTAAGTTAATATGATATTTAAATTAGTTAAATTTTTTAAATTGAAACAACTGTTTACTTTCCATGCATTATGACAACAATCTAAAGTAGGTGAAGGAAGTCACAGATTTAGTTCTAGATTTTCACCAAAGTCTCCCACATGAAATGGTATTTATCCCAAAAACGGAAAACCCCGTCTTTTCCACATGACCGTGGCCGCCATTTGAAAATGGAACTTCCGGTTCTTTTGCGTTTCCGCAACATATTCCATCGTTCTCCTTGACCCCGAAAACCTGAAAATGAACCCTCCTTAAGTGTTTACCCAAAATAAATAGGACTTTTCCTGCGCTTTTCAACACCATGTTGACGCCATCTTGAATTCCGGGCAAATGGGTAAAAATCTGAGGTGGTACCGGGCAGATTAAGATTCAGCGGGGTTTATTACCCATAAAACAGCCCGGCACCACAATGTCTCACACGTATAAAATGGTATTTACTCAAAGGGGAAAATAGACCCAGTTTTTCTCCATCAAAGTGGCCGCAATTTTGAAAATGGTACTTCCGTTTCTAGGGCTTTTTCGCAACACTTTCAATCGTTCTCCGCGACCCCTAAAACCGTAAAATGAACCCCACTGACGTGTTCAATGAACAAAAATAGTACTTTTTATGGGTTTATCCGGATTTTACACCTTGTTGGACGCCATCTTGGATTTTGACAAAAACGGGCCAAAACCCGAGGTAGTACCGGGCAAATTCGGATTTATTGGGTTTTTTTACCTATAAATCAACCTGGTACCCAAATGTCTCACATTTTGCCGCTAACATTGATTACTAAGCATAAATTTGGATTTCTTGACTGGTCTATTCTTAGCACAGTGATGTGGTTAAAAGTTTTCATTGCACCTGATTTGCTGTTAAGTCCGTTTATATTTTTATTGTGTTACTGATATTTTGTTGTTATTGTTTTATACCAACTCTTCTTGAAAATGGAAGCCTAGTCTTCTGAAACGTTGAAGTTTTTTTAAATATTCGTTTAAACATTCTATATAGCGTGATTATTTCCGTAAAGTGTAACATATAACATTATATATCACTACACTTTGTTCCAACATCAAAGTTGGGTACATGGGTGTTTCCACCATTTAAATCTTGGGCATCACCGAATCGGCACCGGTCGCTCGGCAACTCATCTTCTTACTCATTCTCTTATCGTAACACCAACTCTCTCCACTTTTTCCTGTCCTCCCACCATCTTTCTCCCTCTTCAACCACTACCCACTCCTCTCATCTCTCCTCCACATCTGCCGCTACTTGATCTTGCCATCTATCTCGAGGTCTTCCCACTCTTCTCATATCATTCTTTAGCTCAAATGCATGTCTTGGGATTCTATTCTTCTCCATTCTTCTCAAATGTCCATTGTCCATACCATCGTAGCCGCTCCTTTCCCATCTTGAACTTTAGGCTCTCTTTTCCTACTGTCTTCCTTATCATATTACTTTGCATCTTGTCCAACTTCGTCACACCTGCCATACTGCATATTATGAACTTCATCTCAGCTGCCTGTATAGCACTTTTTTATTTATTTTTATTTATTTATTTAACGTCTATCCTATTCAGTTATAAAAACTGATTTACAAAGGAGGACAACTAAATAAATCTAATTACATAGATACAGAAACAACAATAAATTACTTTTTCGTAAATATTTGAAATAGTAGCATTACAACAACAATGCATTTAACACAAGAATTTTGGTAACAAATTGAATGATATTATATGCATTTAATGAATGAATCAAATATAAAAAAGGGTGGAGAATGAAAAGAAAAGAAAAGAAAAGAAAAGAAAAAAAAAAAAGAAAAGAAAAGAAAAGAAAAGAAAAGAAAAGAAAAGAAAAAAAAGAAAAGAAAAAAGAAAAGAAAAAAACTGATTTATTAGACGATCCCACTCAAACGAATATGAGGTTTGCCAAAAATCAGGAACAGCAAATCAGGGAGTATAATCAAACTTTCGCGGAAGAAACCACCGAACGCGAAATCTTTATTCTTGGGTTCAATCTTCATTTTGTGTTCAAATCTTGATTCATATATATAATTATATCAGATATATAATTATTTAAAAAATTTCATGTCAAACTGATCACAGCAATGATACAGGACACCTAAATCAAGTTGCAAGCTCCATCAGTGGGCGGCAACCAGACAATCTAGGCAGAAAAATATAGTTGAAAATACATTGTTTATATCATAATCAAAGCAATAATGAACAAACAAAGAGAAAAGCAAAATCAATTATAAGAGCTTATGAAGGTAAATTAACATTACACAAACACACAGACAATAACCTACAAATAAATAGTAAAAAATCAATTCTTTGCTCTTTGATTCATTATCATTGCTTCAATTTTACTTTTAAATTGTACAATTCCTAGATCAGTAAACTGGCTTCTAATATCATAAGAAATTGAATTCCAATAGGATACGCCTCTGTACATAAATGACTTTCTAAATGCTTCAGAATTTAATCTAGGAACTTCCAATGAGTTTATTAAAGTAGAATTTCTATCACGATCAACAATTTTAAAAATATTGGGTAGAATACCTAAAAACATACCTTTCAATACTTTGTATGTATTTACCAGCACTCTATACTTCATCCTCTCCTCAATCGTGAAACAATCAGACTGCAAATCTTGGTTCAAGGGAAATGAATCAAACAGATGGTCAATTCTCTTCGGAGTACAACATACTCAGTAGAAGGTCTTACTGCCCAAACCACTAAGCAATAATCAATAACAGAGTGAATATATAAGAATCATACAAGAAACCTCAACATTCTCTCGGTTACAAACCTCTTCATTCTACTTATAATTCCAATTGCTGATGATACTTTATTACACACATATTCATAATGTTTCTTAAAATTTAAATTACAATCTAAGAAAACTCCAAGATATTTAAATTCATACACTCTAGAAATTAACTTACCATTACAATTTAACGTCAAATGAATATCATTCATGCTTCTATCATTAGCCTTATGAAAAATCATAAAATTTGTTTTGCTATAATTAATATCAAGTTCCTGAGTTTTAAACCAATCATCCATCCTCTTTAGAACTTCTTGAAGACGTCTTACGATCTCTTCGACATCCACACCTTCTTAATAAAAGACCAAGTCATCAGCATATAAGATATAATTGATGCCTCCCATTATAGTAGATATATCATCTATATAAAGAATAAATAACAGGGGTCCTAATATTGATCCTTGGGGTACTCCACAAAATATATTGAATACTTTGAACTATATTTGCAAGATTTATAAACATTTTTCTATTTAAAAAATAATCCGCCAAAATTGATAACAAATAAGGACTTACGTTAAACCTGGTTTTTAATTTTATTAAAAGAGGTAAAAAAAGGGACTGAATCAAATGCTTTCCTAAGATCAACAAAGACAGCTCCAACCTTACCATTACGTTATCAATCCCTTTATAGATAAATCTGTAAATGCTAGAAGGGCACTTTGCGTTGACCTACCTTTCCTGAAACCATGCTGGTTTGCACTTAAACCTTCAGATGCATCCACTTCATGTAATAACCTCTTGTGTAAAATATTTTCAATAATTTTCCCTACAATGGAAGAGTGATATAGGTCGATAAGAATTCCTGTCACTCTTTTTACCTTTACCTCTATAAATAGGCGTTACCCTTGCCAATTTCAGCTGTGTTGGGAAATCACCTACAAGAAAGAAATGGGAAATTAGATACGCTAATAATCCGACTATTGATGCGCATTTCTTAAATACTATGCATGGAATCTCTTGAATTGTTGCAGAGCTTCTAATTTTAAGGCGTTAATTGCTGAAATGACTTCTTCATTAGTTACTTTTGTATGCGGAAGATTCTCTGCTTCTCTTCTATTTAAATCTTTAAACTTACCAATTTCATTTGAAAAATCTACATCGTTCACAACAAAACTTTTTTGTAACAAACAGCACATATCTGGATTAGACGTGTAGGATACCCCATTCTCTGTCAATGAGGCTATGCTACACTCTTTTTTTTCTTTGTTACCTGTCAACTTATTATAAACTGATCATAAATATTTTGAAGAAATATCATTATCAAAAGAAGACTTAAAATGCTCACGCTTAGAAAAACGAATCTGATTATTTACCTTATTTCTAACTTTCTTGTATTCCCCCCACGTTGACTGCCTTCTAAAAAATTCTAAATTCTTTGCGCAAGTGGTCTCTCCTATGCATGGATTTCCTAATCTCTGCTGTTAACCATGGGCTGGCTTACCTTTCCACTTTCTTCTTTACAGCCCATTAGCCACGTTACAGCACCATATGCTAATATAGGTAGGTAAAACATCTTTTATAGGAGCATTTTGCATCTTTTATTGAAATGCTCATTCCAAATTAACTTTCTGATCCTTAAGTAAAACTTTTTTGCCAATCCCACTCTCCGCTTTACTTCATTCCCTACTTTTGCTTCATTAGTCACAATACTTCCTAGTTTTTGGAATTCGTCTTCAACCTCTAGTTCTACTCCCCTCAGTGTGATCCTATCTTTATATCTTTGAGACTTTTTGACTCTTTGCATCACTAAAAACTCACTCTTCTTAATGCTAATCTTTATTACAAATTCTTCTGTCACCTCATTCCATTTATCCACCTTCTGTTGCACTTCTTCAACATTGTCTCCAAATTCCACGATATCGCCAGCATACATCATTGTCCTGGTCTCTTGTCCTTTTACTTCTTCTTCTGTTAACTCTCTTGGGTGAACCCTGCGCAGCATTTCATCCATAACAACGTTGAATAGTATTGGTGATAGTACGCTCCCTTGACGTAGTCCTATATCCACGGGGAACCATTCACTTTCACCGTATCTCGTTTGAACGCAACTTTCACACTTCGGTACATACTCTTTATTCTCTCTTCTCGAGTTTCACTGATCTTTTTGCGTTTTAAACATGCCCATACTTTCTCCCTTGGAAGGTGATCATATGCTATTTCCAAATCCAGGAATACCATATACATTCTTTCTCCTTCTTCCCACTTCTTTTCCATTCTTTGCCGGAGAGAATATATTAGGTCCATTGTGGACCTTCTTCTTCTAAATCCATACTGTTCTTCCCTAAGCTCTGGATCTAATATATGAAAAAGAATAAAAATAAAGAAATTGTATTGAGAGTCTACCTACTCAGTTATTGAACTGATTTTCAGGGGGGCGGGGGGGCAGTAAACCAAAGCGACGAAGCAAAACTTTAAGGCCAACCAACCAACCAAAGATCGATATTTATTAAATAGGAAATAAAAGCAATCAGTGGTATGGACAGTGCGAGCACCCGCGTTTTTGGCCCAATTCTCTGTATGTCAGGCGGAATAAGTGGGTGCATCTTTTTCTCCCTTTTACTTGGACAACTCTGTGGAAGATTCTAAAGAAATCGCGGGCTACAAGTGCTTCATAATGCCATTGATTTTGCTAAATAATCATTGTTTCAAAAGAAACCCGGTAAACAAGTGGTTAAACATACTATTCCTTTTGATGAATAATCCTTCCTTTGTAAAATAGTCCGTGACAAACCATCAGGTCAAGAACTGTTAGTAAATAAAACGAAACTATTGCGTAAATAACGACTGAACAAAGTTCGATATTTTATTCATATTATCACGGGAAACCCACAATTCTTGCTAAAAATGTGGGTTTGTACTTTTCAAACCACGTTCTCATCGTTACACCGATCAAGCTGATGTTTTCCTCGCGACTCAGGAAGGCAAACCTATATCTCAAACATGGCTTCTTTTCTCAAATACCGTTCCGTTTGATAAAAAAACTTGGTAAACATTGACTGAAAGTTTTCGATTTGTTAGGACTTAAACGACTTGCTAGAACAAAATAGTGCCTTAAGAGGGAATGGGGCACATTTGGCAGTTAGCAGGTCGGCCAAGATGCATCGACGAATATGAAACTTTGCAAAGTTGTCAATTATGCATATAACAAAATCAATTTTCGTAAAACTGATTTATTTTTCTAAATTATTTTTAAAAAATGTGGAAAAGTTTAACTTCACAGGCCTTTATTTCCACATTCGTGACTAATGTGTTCAAAATTTCAAACAACTGTGGTGTTAGTCGGTCGAGCGAACAGCAATTTGCCTAAAACGCTTGTCCAGAGAAACAGCCAGAAATGTGAAATTCAAAATTGGTTTTCTCACATAAAAACAAAACAAAACAATTTTTTTATTTTCCTGCGAGTAATCTGAAAGAACTACAGTGCAAACTGCTTCTTTTCTTTTCTTTTTATCTTTTCTTTTCATTCCTCACCATTTTTTATATTTGATTCATTCATTAATTGCAAATCCTTTTTATTGGTTACCAAATGTACCAAATGTAAATGCATTGTTGTAATTTTACTATTAAAAATATTTACTTAAATGTAGTTCATTGTTGCGTCTGCATCTATTTTATTAGATTTATTTAGTTGGCCTCCTTTGTAAATCAATTTTTATTACTGAATAGGATAGACATTAAATAAATAAATAAAATGAAATAAATAAACAGTCAGCGTCGTGTCTAGGCTACACTTAACAGAAACAAGTTGTTCTCGAACATATTATTTTCTATGAAATATTCGTGAGAAAAAATTACAAGGGCACCATTCTCAAAATGAAATTATTAACACGATTTGTGAATCATAATCATAAATTATGAGAAAAAACAACAATTTTAACAATGGTTTAATCGCTATTTTGCTGTAAATCGTAATTGTAATTTATATCTATTTCCCAATGTTTAGCAGGGGATTCAACGAGTATTTATTGCTGCCTTGTCAGCCCGATACCAACGTAACTTGCAAATAAACTATATTTTACATCCATCTTATAACCGTTATCTATTCGTTATGTAATTTACAACTCATTTCACAACGTCTTCCCCGATAAGTTTGTACAACATGAATCTTTGCTGTTAATGCTGATTTGTTAATGTTAAGTTGGCAATCCAACAGTGAAGACATCGTAACACCCTCGCACCACGTAACTAAGATCAAACACAACGCAACTGTGTATGAGAGTTAAGATCTTCTGCTCCAGAGAGTAAACACTTCTTCAAATTTATTAATTTGACTAATTAGTCGTGGAAACATTTGTTGGGGAAAGTGATCAACATTTAATAACATCCAGACAAGGAGGTCAATCCTAGATCGAGTTGGAATTATTAATTACTGGATTGTTATATTTATTGACTTTAAGACATCATTGAGGTTTGTATAGAGAGGTATTGTTTTTATCTCAAGAATTGATAAAAATAAATTTCAAAACAATCAAGCTTTCAAAATAACTCGGAAATTTACAAAGTATTACATGGACATGTATTCTGCAAGTCGTAAGAACTGACATTAATTTTTAAAACGCTCTGTAGAAAATTTTAAATTATATTATAGGCAAATTCTAAAGGCACAAAACACTAACAAAAAAAGCAACATAAGAAAACAGTTGTTATGCTTTCAAGAATATGCGAGGAGAGTCACACGTGTGGTATTTCTTGCTTGCAGTGTTACCCGATACCTAACTGTGGACATGCGATGTTGCCAATATTCTTGCTCAGTCTCCTAGCTCCAGTCTTGGTAGCTGATGGCAACACTGTGAGGGATGTGGCAACGTCGGAGTGTCCTGGTTTAGTGGACACAGGTGAGAATCAAACTAAGTAGTTTGTTACAATATGAACGAGAGAAATATTCATATTATGTTGAACATAATTGTTTGTTTATTAAGCATTTATTCACTTTGCTTATTTTTTGTTCCATAATTTTTAATCATGATTTGAATTCTGCTTATTAAATTAACAAAGTTAGTGTAGTTTTAAATATTAAAAAAATATATTTTAAGATAATAAATTTAATAATTATTTGTAAATTGTATCATTACTCATGATTCGTTGAAAAATTTTTCACAATCTATGCAATTAAACAATTTCCACACAATATCTTCACCAATAATATTTGGGATTAAAATTGGTGTAAACGAAAAAGTTCACAAAAATAAAAAAATAAACAATCTTAAAAATAAATATCAAAGTAACAAATAAACAAATAAATAAAAAAGGGAAAAATCACAAATATTTAACCCTTTAAGCGCCACGCCCGCGTATACGCGGGCTTAGGCGAGGTCGCTGCTAGGCCACTCCCGCGTATACGCGTTTTACTTCTCCCGCTTTTTTTTGTAATTAATATAAGACGATATATTGTAGATATCGACGTCTGGTAAATTGCAAACGCTTGCGACATATTACGGCAAAGTGATGAAGCTTCAAGTGCAACATTTCGATTGTCGGTGTTTTTGAAACGAGCGTGAAGTTTGATGTCGTGTTACCAGTTTCATTGTCAAAGGCGCGCGCCTCGAGTGAGCATGGCTAAACGGAACTTGACTTCGCGCCAAAATAAAATCATTTCAACAGACGATATTGTGGAGATAATTTTGACAGCTTAATCGATGAAGAACCGTGTGACAGTGATGTGAGCTCTATTTATGATCAAGAAGTGATAACAGTGACCAAGAACTATCAAGTAATCAGGAAAGGAAGTCTTTACCGAGGCTACAACAGAACATGTTGCCGTGTGTCGTCCACTCTTGCTTTGCCCTAAGACAACATCTAGGCCTATTCGATCAAAACAAGGTAAGAAGATTAATTTTTGATTATGATGAAGACGAGCACGATTTAGAGAACTTTACTTTCGGGGAATCGAGTGAACACAGGCCTATTCCGAAACTACAATTTTTAAAAAGAACTCGGCCCAGGGCGTGTGACTGATGCCAGAAAACCCGGCGCTTAAAGGGTTAAAAAACGATCTTAAAATGCCGAATCAAAAAACACACCAAACATAAAACCTTGGTGATATGAATGTGCAATGATGAAAGGTTTCTTAGGCATTCACAAGTTATAACCACAAAACAGTGTTACTCGCACTTTGTTTGACTTGTCCACTCATAAGGCTGGGGTTTGTTAATTAATATGTGCATGTGTTTTTGGCCATTGTTAATCTTAAAAGGCTCTGATCTTGTCTCCCAGGCCACAACGCATGGCTCGACGAACCCAGCCACAGCTCACGTATTCACGGGGGTAGCCTAGCAACACCCGGGCAGTTCAAATCCTCGGTCTTCCTCGACATGAGAGGGTCGTACACCGACACAACCAATCAAACACACTATTACTCCAGGAGCTGCTCCGGTGCAATAATCAGCCCTAGGTGGGTGCTGACAGCAGCTCACTGCCTTCCGTTCCCCTACCTGGTCAACCTGTACTTCCAGAACAATAGGTGGGTTCAACACTGTTCAACAGAGTTAGAGGAGAGTTATTCTCTGTTATTTATTTTTTTTTTTTTTAATATTTCACGATTTCACTATTTTATGTTACTGATATTTTAAATCGATGTGATTTTTTAAGTTTTTTTATTTTATTTCAATTTGGATTTCAATTTTTTTATAACATCACACCGTATTATTATATCTCTTCACCCCTAAAACAAATTATACGTTCATATTATCTTGAAGTCACTTCTTGTAGATCTCACACCCTGATTATCTTGTTTTTATACCAAACAATTCTCTAGACTTTGTTTAAAAACACATTCTTTACACAATAACAAACAACATATTTGGAAACTCATTGCAATAAAATCACGACTGATGTCAGAAAACGTTGCTCCGTGGCAATCTTGAATAAACTCTCGCATAAAAGAAGGTATTTATATGTGAGAAGTAAATATTTAGCTGTCAAAAAAGTTTAAATGTAACCTAAAAAAATGTTTATTTTAACACGCACGATTGCACAACAATATGAATTGGCTACTTACTTTGTTGATGTAACTTATTTGTGTTTTAGTTTGGTTATTACTGAGGATTTTTCTGATATACGAGCTGGTTGTGTATACGCCAAGAACCTCAGCTGCCCGTCGCCCACCATTGAACGCTATTTCGCTCATAGCAACGCGGTGCTGTCTGTTATTAATTATACGTCCGACGATGCGGCTTTCAAATGGGGAGTCGACGTGGCCCTGATAAAGCTCAACGGTAGCTTGACCTTCAACGAGCATCTCGGCTCTACCCCTCTGATGAGCGGCGCGATGCCGGGCAACGCGAACGGCTGCGTCGCCCAGGGCTTCGGGAAGCAGTCGGAGACCTCGACTCACACGAACGTCGTGTGGGACCGCAGGCTTCACTTCGTCAATGTGACGGCCGGCAACGACCACCTGTGCAGGATCCTCTTCTCGAACTACACAGACACGAGCTACTTTGTGTGCACGTACAACTTCCGGAACAGGGTCGCCGGATTCTGTCACGGGGACTCGGGTTCCAGCGTACTCTGTCGAGCTAGCGACGGGGACTGGATTAGTGTCGCTGTGGCGAGCAGAGGAGCCAGCACAAACTGTGGGGGCAGAGTCCGAGCCGACATCAGCACGTCCACCGGATACGTCGAGCAGTGGATTAGACAGAACACACAGAATGATACCGACATTGTTTTCAAGGCCCTGTAATGTTGGGCAAATTTGTTTATGAATTTTCTATAATAACTGTTTAGTCCAATAAACGCATGAATCTCTTCCTTGATATTTTTTGGTTTTGCATATTGTTGAGCCTCGAGTCTGTTGTCACTTCTTTGCTAGTCAACATCCTAGGTTATACTTTACTTCCAGCATTATAAACACATACAATTTCTTGGTCAAAATGCAAGTTGTCTCTTTGAGCATTCCCTACAACATGTTTTGCATTTGTCAGCCCAATTAAATGCTATACAACTTAATGTCATCTAGGCAAACCATGCATTCTATCCATTTCAACCCTTTTTATACCCAATTCTTTAATCGTTGAAATGTGGCAAGCAAGAAAACTTCAAAGAGAGTCAACCTAACAGATCGTAGCCTAGAATGTAAATGTCAGATATATTGTGTGATTTGCTTTAAAGAAGCCTTCCTTACTGACTTGTGGTTTATCATGAATCATATTGTCTAGCTGTTTTTCTCACACTTCTACAGACAAATTTGTTGTTTAGTCTATCTCTTTGAGCAAGTCTCCATCTCCTTTCAATGCTCGATAACTGTTGTCCGCTAATCTTTGTTCGATACTGGGTCCCGTGTCAAATCTTTCAAGTGCGAGGATTTTTCTGACCATAATATCATGCCTCATTCAATTGTTAGTTTGTGTTTGACCTTCTTTGTGACGATGAGCGCAGGTAATGTAATGTGCAGTTTCCCCGCGAGTTTTTGGCTGGTCTCTCCGTTACGATTATTTGCGTCATATATAATTTTCGAGCAACCACTCTTAGAGACCCTGGATTTTTCTCTCCAGATACAAATAAATGATAAGGGATTCTAGGATTAAGTTCTGTGACAGTGTTGTAAAACTTTTCCTCATTTTTTTCCAATTAGTGTCAATGCATGGTTTGTTGCCTCCGCAAAGGTGGTCAGAGTGAAATATATTATTTTTGACCCCTACGTTTCAGCTAAGGCCTCCAGTAAAAGATGCTAAGAGTCTTTGTTTAGCCTCCTGGATTATCTGTCACTTAGCCTGGGGGTCTTCTGCTTTACGGAGGGTACCCAGGTTCATTTTTTTTTACCAAGGGCTGAACAGTTTCCACCTTTGCCCCTTGCCTGCTAAGATTTTTGTAGTTGTGCATTAAACAATTGATCAGGTGGCCTAGACCGAAATTAGGCTATAACTTTGCGTCCAGAATCTGCATCAAACGAGTTCGATGACTGGAGTGCTTCGTTGCAATTTAGAATTGTTGATTCGCAGTGGCGTATCCAGGAATTCATAAAGGGGGGATTCAACCAATTAGTTCATAGATGTACCGAAGGCTAAGTGGGGGGTCAGGGGGGCTTGCCCGGCGGAAACTTTTCACCTACAAGGTCATTTTGGTGAAAATCTGTGCGGTTTAAAGCATCACAATGACCGACTGTTTATCTACTAAAATCCTGTTTTTAATCCAAAAGTTTTCTCTTTCAAGGTCATTTTAATAAAAAATCTCTGCGTTTTAAATCATCTCAAAAATCAAATTTGTATCTTCTTAAATCTTCTTTTGGTCAGATGGTAATTTGCCTTTACTTTTGCAATAAAAACAGTTATTCTATAATCATCATTTAAACGTTTAAGTACACTTTCACACTCTTCTCTTTGGCAAAGGGGGGGGGGGTCCCGCCCCCCTCCCTACCATTGGATACGCCACTGTTGATACAGCTATTAATTTATAAATTTGAACAATTATTTTGACTTTGTCGGCATCCCGCCAACACCTATGATCTGTCGAGTTCTAACCAGAGATGTACAAAACCTTCTGTTTCATGGACTTAACGGGCAACTCACTCAAAGGCCGTTTATAATCCGATAACCTATCCGACATCTGCCGTTAAATGCTTTTCCTTTACCCAGGTAGTGTGTTGTTGTTCAGTCAGTTCCGTTATTAGCAAGTCAAAGTTTTTCTCTAATTATTCCATTGTAAAAATATTTTAACATTTAAAATTCCTTAAAAATATTTTCATGTATGTACAGAGTAACTAAGGAAGATCACAACATCCTGAAGCAATAAGATGTTGTTGACCCAACAGGTTTCGGAAGCAAATTTGAAACACAAATTTTAAAAAATAAAAAAAAAATAATTGTTTTTAGTTATTTAGCTTTTTCCTAGTAAATCAAAAAAAAAATTTTCGTTTTAAAAAACAATCAGTATAAAGGATTTCAGTGGGAGGACAGAAAACCAAAACCCGACCAACCCCCCTGTAAACCCGTGGGCCCCCGACGCAATTGCGAGGGAGCAATAACCAACAAAGATCGTATTTTTTAATACGAAAAATAGCAACATGGTAGGACAGTGCAAAACCCCTGGGATCAACCCCAGAACAACAAGGCCAATCAGAACAACTTTGATGACTTTGATATCCTCTTTTTCTAGGAGGGCCCCAAAAATCCCATTTAAAAATTTTCCCAAAAAACCGAGAACTGATGGACTTAAGTCCAAATCAAAATTTTAGCATCCGTGCCATGGACTTGTTTTTTAGAATAAATATTTCTTTTGTTTTTTAAGTTTCGATGAAGTCGATTCTGTCTGTGCTCATGGAACTGGAAATATAGATTTTGCTTTCCCGGTATAAAATTTTTTAAAAAACCACCCCCTCCATTTTTTTTTTAATTGCCCAAAAAAGAAATTTTGTACGTGATTGCTTACGATGTTTGGTTTTTAGAACCGTAAGTCTTCGGTTTTTTATAGATTTCAAATATTTCTTTTTTTCATCGTTTCTTTGATTACCCGTAAAAAATTTGTAAATACAAATTAAAAAAATTTTTGACAAGGGGGATGGGATTAATTTAAATTAAAAACAACCCTAGGCCGCACTGAGAATCCCATATATTTGTTGGGAAGGAAATTTAAAAAAAATTCCTTGATCTAAAAGAGATAATTACGATAGCAGTTAGGCATTCGACCGCGTTTTTTTTTTTCCAAAAAATTGCTACCAAGTCAGAAAAGTAAATGGTTTAAACCTGGCTTTTTAAAAATCAAAATTATTTTTTAAAATTTTTCTGATTGGGTACCGGCCATTATCCCCACCTCAAAATTAATTTTCACACTTAAATTTCCCCAAGGGCTCACTATAAGGGTAGGGATTGGGTTTTTTTTTTGACTTTAATTTCAACTAGATTCTGGGGACCTGACTGATAAAAATTTTTTTTTTTTTTAAACATTTGTTTTTCCCCGCGATTTTTTCTTTTGGCGGTACAAATCGGTAAAAAAAAACCGCCAAAGGGAAAAAAGAGTTAACTAAGGACTCCGCCCGGTTACCAACAGATTTCCCCGGAGAAATTTTTTTTTGCTCATTCGGCTGGGAGATGTCCTTTTAAAACATTTAAATTTACAAAAGTTATTTCGTTTAACAATACTCGATAGTATTGTTTTTTCTGATTGTGCAATAAAGTTAAAACAGTGCGAGGTCCCCGGGGTTGTTACACACACAATGGAGGCTAAATGACGCAGCTCTTGACTTAAAGCCCTGCACAAAAAAACGGGGAAAACTAAACCGAATAAACTAAAAAAAAATTGCACACTTTTAAAGATTTTCAAAGTTTTTGGATAAGCGAAGCAAAGCAAAATTTCACGACCACCCCAAAAAAAAATATCCCCGTTTTTTTTTTGTATTTTTGTCTTTTTTGTTTGCTTCACGAGCAAACGCATATGCGATCTTGATGAAAATTGGAGGGGATCTTGGGAAAATCGAACTTGACCTCCCACATTTTTTGGAACAATCGAAAAAATATTTCTCTGAATATAGTACTTTAAGTTTTTTTCGATTTTTAGCGCGAACTTTCGTGACATTGGTCTTTCTGCCCAAAGGGGTGGGGAAAAGGTTTATGTTTCACATGGACTTTAAAGGGTTATGGTGATTAGTACCTTGTAAAAGAAAAATTTAAAAAATTTAGTCAGAATCTTAGAATAGGGGTTTTTAATATGAGTTTTTTTTAGGTTTATAAAAACAATAAAAAAGGGAACAATGAATTGCTTTGGGGGTTGGGTTGGGCGGGTTTTTTTTCGAAATTATGACGTAACGTGTGTGTTTTGATTACATTTCTGAGATTAAACTTCTTCGGCGAGGGAAATTTTTTTTCAGAGAACCAGAATATATTGTATCGACATTGTTTTGCAGTCAGGCGGCAAAACCGGAAAAACTTCAATTTTAGTATAAAAGCATAAAATTTTGGGCATGATGATGGACATCCCCTACGATGTTTTAAGGAATTAGAGCAATCGAAATTTTCCAGGGCCCCCTCAAATAAAAGATGGGTCCAAAACTGCATAAGTTTCAAAAAATTAGGTCCATTTATTCATTTCACTTACGCACGTACTTTCAAGGGGAAATATAAATTTGAGGTTCAAATTAATTTTTTAAATCAGAAACCTTTTAAAATTAAAGAAGGGGGCCCAAAAAAACATTTTTGTCATTTTTAAGGTTTTGTTTAAATTTTCGGTTTCTACACGTTTTTGAGTGCTGGTATCATTTTGAGGTAAAAAAATATTTTGTGACATTTTTGGTCACATAACCTAAAAAAAAAATTTTGGGAAAAAAGGGACGAAACAAGATTTTGTAATGTGTTTATTTCTTATCACTGGTACCCAAACCTGATAAAAAACACAGGAAAAGAAAAAAATCACACACACACGTATTTAACATAAGGAGGAGGTTTGCTAAATACGTACTACTGTGTTTTTATCAGGTTTGGCTACCAGTGATAAGAAAAAATCACATTACAAAATCTTTTTTCGTCCTTTTTCAAACTTTTTTAGGGGAAATGTGACCAAAAAATGTCAAAAAACTTTTTTTTTACCTCAAATGTACTCAGGCTAAATTACGTGAAAAAAACCCGAAATTCAATCAAATCCTTTAAATAAATGACAAAGATTTTTTGGCCGCCATCTTAATTTTAAGAGGTTTCTGATTAAAAAAAATTTTAATTTGAACTCAAATTTATATCAGTATTTGAAAGTGAAAATGAATAAATAGGCCCATAATTTTTAAAAAAATTGCCATATTTGGACGCCATCTTTTTTTGAGGGGCCCCTGGGTAAATTTTCGTTTGGGCTCCAATTCCTTAAATATAAATGGGTATGTCGATCAATGCAAATTTTAGCTTTATACAAAAAAAATTGAAGATTCCGTGGATATCCCCGGTAGCCCCCTGACTTGCGTGGTTGTCCTCTTTACTTTTTTGTTTAGGGCAGGCTTTTTTAGAACATCAGTTTTTTATTTTTTAGGATACCCTTTATGTGAATACATCTCCCAGAAATTTTGTTCATAAATTTTTACTACGAGTTTTAATTTAAAAATTAATAAGGATCTTTAAAAAGCTTGAATTTTTTTGATTTTTTGCGTTGGTTAACTGTCGACTGTATTTAATTTTTTTTTATTTTTCAAGGTGCCTTTTTCTGTTGCACCTTTTACTTGGCATTCTAATTTCAGAGATTTTGAAATCCTATAAAATTGTTTTAAAGATCGAAGTAGCCTTTTGGGTCCGGACGAGCAAAAAATTTAAAAAAAAAAACTCTGAGGGTAGCAAAAATGAAGTCTTTGCTACTTTCATCAATTTATTAAGCGTTTTTCCCATATGTTAAAATTTCTGCAGAAGGTTATGTTTTGTTTTTAAAAAAAAGCAATAATGTTTTTAATCATTCTTCTTCAATGCTGTGAAATTTCCCTCAGTTTTTACTCGCATTAAAAATTGGTTTTAAACACCCCCTCACTTTTAACACAATAGGACGGTAGAAAAAATGAAACAATGGGCTTTTGCGGGGTTTATAGTTTCCCCTTTGACCCCGAGCGTCACACTTAATTCTAAGTGTATTTGTTTATGAAACTCGATATTAACAATATGAATTCATATTTTTGAATATGTATGTATGGTACTTTCTACCACTGCAAATGTTCCAAGTCATTATAGTAGCAATACAATAATGCAAAAAAATAACTGAGAATTTTAACCAAAAAAAATAAAAAAAAAAAATACTAAAATAAAAAATACTTTGAGTTTCATGCACATTTATGCTATTTTACAGCACGCTCGGGTGACTAAATACATTTATTTTTTATTTAAAGACTTTTACCGAAAAAAGTAGTTTTTTAATTGTTTTCACCATAAACAATAAAACAAAACCTTAAACGTTTCTATTTTTAAAAAAAAAAAAATACAAAGGATTTTAACGAAAAAAATTTTTTTTTAAATTTTTTCTTCATAAAAAAAAAAACCCACAAAACCTAACGTAATTTTTAAAAAATAAGGATTTTCATCCGAAAATGTGCCTTCCCCCCCCCCTGTTATCGTTATTACATTGTTAAAAAAGAAAAACTATCGATCAGAAAGTAAAAAAAAAAAAAACAATACATGTTTGGGGTATACCGCGGTGGGCGCGCGTAGTCGGGGAAAGAAGTTTACCGTCCAAGTACCTCTAGCAGTATTGTCCCTTTGAGCGCATAGCGTCGGGCCACCAAACGTGAGAGACCCTCCCCCAGAGCCGCCTAAAACATAATAAATAAAAAAAAAAAACACGGGGTTTTTTTTCCCACAATTCAATCATAGAAAAAAAATTGGGAATTTTTCACAGATATTTTTTGGGGTTTATTTTGGTTAAACTGATTTTGAGTATTAAATTTTTTAAATTTTATTTTTTTTCATTTCATTTACCAATGTTTATTATAATTTAAACAAATTTTCCCAAAAAATAATCATATCAACACTGTTGTGGTAAATTTTGTTTTCAGATTTTTTTTAATTTCCTTTTAATTTTTTGAGTTTTATTATGTAATCTTTTTTATTTTATGAAATTGCCCTCATTCTTTATAAGTGAATGGGAAGACTTAAATAATATTAAAAAAATTAAAAAAAAAGTTAAATATATTTAAAAATACAAACAATTTTTTAAATTTTATGAATTAAAAAGCATACTGGATCAATGGAATGAGCCTTATGATCATAGCAAATTAAAAAAATGAAAGTTTTGGGTATTGGTTTTTTGGAAAGTACTTTGTTTATAAAGTACACAATATGTAATATGTATGGCAACGAAAAACCCGATTTGAGTAGATAAAACACGTAATGGGTTACTTATCTTAAGAAAGAGCATTTAAATACACGGTGAGCTCGGTTTACATTGATGATGAAGTAAGCCTGGGGTATTCAAATCAAATACATTTTTAGTTTGATTGGGGTCGCAACTACATCTTTGGCCCAAAAGGGGTTTCTATAATTTTAGAGAGAAATACGAAGATAGCCATTTGTGAAGGGGAAAAATAAAATATAAACAAGCCCGGGGGTTAAAATTTCAACTTCAACTTACCTTCAATTCAACTTCAATTTTAACTTTAAATTCAATTTCAATTTCAACTTAATTAAAATCAAAATTTAAATTTAACTTTAATAAACTTTAACTTAACCCAAACTTAACTTAAACTTTTCCTAAAATTAAACTATAACGAAAAAATGAGATAACCGATAATACGTCAAGATAGAAATCCCGATGAGTAGCTTTTATACTCCAAAGTAAAAGCGCAAACCTTTTTTTCATCTAAATTTCCCGATATATTATCAACTGAAAGATCGCTGACACTTTGAGGCGTCAAAATGCTGCAAGTTGGGGGTACTCGACAGGAGTGTTGAACCTTTCGGCATCTTTGCCGGGCCCCAAAAATGAGTTAGAGATATAAAATGACTGCGTCACAGAGCTTCAGACAAGTCTTATCACCGGATGCACAGGGTCTGATAAACAATTACTTGGAGCGGTGAGAGAAATATTGTGACTTTGTTTTGATACGTTCTGCTCGAGTGAGTGCCTAGCAAATCCCCGCTACCCTGACAGGTACTGTTCTTACATCGTTATCAACCTTTTTAAACGCAAAAAAATATGTTATTTTTTATTTTATTGTATAAAAACGAAGGTCATAAAGTAAGAGAAGTCAGTTTCCCGGCAACGGCCTCTGCCATGTTGAATAACCGGGTTTCGATAGATCACCGAAGTTAAGCAAAAATCGGGGGAGGGGGTACTTAGGTGGGGTGAACATTGTTACACCCCG
The DNA here is from genome assembly GCA_024449915.1 of Sweltsa coloradensis. NCBI lineage: Eukaryota > Metazoa > Arthropoda > Insecta > Plecoptera > Chloroperlidae > Sweltsa > Sweltsa coloradensis. The sequence continues at coordinate 38,863 of JAMZAV010005618.1, forward strand.
TGCTGTTGGCAAAGGGGGGTGAAAAACAGATCGCCAAATTTTGCCCTCAATAGAAACGATCTTGTATTGCACCCTTAGCCTCTGCGGAGAAAAAATGTCATAACAGTTTTGGGTTTGGGTTAAAAAAGAATCATGCTTAAAAAAATAAAATATATGTTTAAATACAATTTCTTCTATTTTATAAAATAAATATACAATACAAACGCTTCATTTATAAACACCATTATTTTTAGTATACAATAATTAATGAATCAATAAGCATGTTTAAAATGGGAAATATCAAAAAAATTTTTCCAAAAGAGGGAACTCAAGATAATGCTTTTTGGAAGTAATAAAATATAAAAAAAATGTTTTTAACCAGGGGTTTTCGAGATATCTCAGAACTTTGTACGAGGACTTGTGCGGTCTCGAATCTTGCGATTCTATTCCGGGCTTGTGCCCTCTTAATTTTGTTGATATCTTTTTCTCTCGATTGAAGTCTTTTTTTTTCATCCAATAAAAATTATTTTAACAATAAATCAAAAATAATATTATAGAAATCACATAAAAAACAAAGTAACACAATTCAATAATGAAGTGTTATTTAAAAGTACTTACAAAGGTCAAGTGAAGAGGTATAGAAATTCACCAAGGGTAAAATGATATTTTTTTCGGTACTCGATGAGGTCTTAACCAATAAAAAAGAGATAAAACTTTTTACTTTTTAAGTGTTAAAAATATTATATTTCCTGATAAAGCAGAAAGGATTAAAACTCCCATAAAGATTTGAAATTTTTTATTTCATTTTGGAGATTATTTGATTCGGGGCATGCTAAATACAAAGTGAAAATATTTTTCGTAGGATTAATGTGAAAAAAGGGCGGATTGCAATTATTTGTTATTTTTGGTTTTCCGGCCCAGTGGAAAAAATATCTTTAACTTTTTTCAAACCTTTTTTTTCTATCGCTGTAAACAGTAACTATGTTTTTAAAAAAATTCTTCGAAATCAATTATTTTAACTTTTTGATAATTTCTTAAAAATAATTAGCATTCTTATGCCCCTGATGAAAATTGAATTACAAACATAATTCAACCTCTCTTTCCTCGAATAAAAATTCTTTAACAAATTTCATTTAAAACCTTTTCTTTTTTCTAAATTTTTCAATAAGTTGGCGCCGATAGTAAGTGTGAAAAAGTCACCCTTATCTTTTGAATAATATTGATTCTGAATTCTTCTGTTTGTTACGGGGGTTTTACAAAACTCTCAGTGTACAATCAAAGACCTAAAACAGTTCATGTTGCACAACTTTTATTTAGAAGAAGAAAAAATTCTACTTTATTTTCCCTCGGTATGTTCCATTTTTTGGGTTTTTTTAACTTGACTTAGCCGACGTTTTTTTATTTGCCAGTTTTTTCTTTCCCTTTTTCCCCTCCTTTTTACCCAAAAAGCAATTTTTAAAAAGCACCCGACTACCTTCACATTTACTTTTCTAAAGGTTTTTAAGGTTGGTTTTTTTCGAAAGACATGATTGATAATGCAGCAAAGTAAGCGGCAAACAATGCAAGGGGATCGGAAATGATTATGCATGTAGTCGATTGTTGCCACCAAGTTTTATTGTTAGTTACTTTGAACTGTTTTACACTTATAATATGGCATTATTTGGAAAAAATTATTTCAACTTTGGAAGCTAAAACCAAAGAGTTTCTTGCAACGATGTCTCAGCTCGGATTCTGAAAAGAAATGTTTTATTATCCAAAAAAATTCACTTTGTAAGATTATATTGCTTTTCACTAAATAAACCTTCCGGCGAGAAATAGGGCAAACCATGGACAAGACATTGTAGGCCCAAACTTTTACTGAATCATAATAATCCTGTCAAATAAGAATTTCTGGAGGAAAAAATTGCGATGTCGCTGAATTTTTCCCAGAGACCTTCCTTAAAGGATGATTATTAACATACTAAAACTCCCCTACAATCGGGACTGGAGCTTGCCGCCATATTGGAAAAGGCGGCAAAAAGTGTTGTTTTCGAATATCCCCAAAAATTTGTTTGATATAGACAAAATATCTCAATGGCAAAATATTCCCCATTTAATTCCCGACAAAACAGGGTCTTCTATAGTTTTGGTAGGGGCAAAGGTTAGTCACAAAATCGGGTTTATATGTTGCTCATTGGAGTACCAGTTTATTTTCCCAAATTTTCACGCCAGCATCAAACAATGCCCGGTAAACCATAAGAAATCGATTTTAAATACAAAAGGACTTTTGTACGGGGTTCATGGAAGCTTCCATTAGTATTTTAAAAAATCAGGTCTGCGAAATCGAATTTTGCTTTACCCGGAATTTAAGTTTTTCCATTGTTGGCATTTCAACAGAAATGCCCTTTTTGACTGTCCTTTATTAAGTACTAAATAGCATTGGAGGAAAAATTCTTCTACGACATTGAAATGACTCAAATAATGATCCGATTACAACCAAATTTTAAATCCAATAGGCTGCTAATTCCTAATATCTACATTATGAATACTGTTTTCGTGCGTTTTTAGACTCTTTTTGTTAACATAATTCATTTTGATCTTGTGGATATTAGGAATTAGCAGCCATATTGGATTTAAACTTTGGTTGTAATCGGATCATTTTTTTGAGTCATTTAAAATGTCCCATAAGAAAAATTTTTTTCATCCAATGCTATTTAGTGCATAATAATGGACAGTAAAAAAGGGCATTTCTGTTGAAATGCCAACAATGGAAAAACTTAAATTTCCGGGTAAAGAAAAATTTCGATTTCGCAGACCTGATTTTTTAAAATACAAATGGAAGCTTCCATGAACCCCGTAAAAAAGGGTCCTTTTGTATTTTAAATCGATTTTCTTATGGTTTTTTTTACGGGCATTGTTTGATGCGGGGCGTGAAAATTTGGAAATAAGTTTGGTACTCAATGAGCAACATATAAACCACGATTTTGTGACGTAACCTTTCCCCCTACCAAAACTATAGAAGAAAACCTGTTTGTAGGGAATTTAAAATGGGATATATTTTTGCGATTAAAATATTTTGTCTATCCCCAAACCAATTTGGAGATATTCGATAACAAAACCTTTTGGCCGCCATTTTCCAATATGGCGGCCGAAGCTCCAGTCCGATTGAAGGGGAGTTTTAGTAAGTTAATAAGTTTTCCTTTAAGGAAGGGCTCTGCAAAAATTCCAGCGACATCGCAATTTTTTTCCCCCAAACGTTAATATACGATCTTATTTGACAGGATTATAACATTAAAATTTTTCAAAATTTGAAATAATTGTGATTGTAACTGACAGTCATAATTCTATCCAAGCCACCCACATTCTCTCATGATATCCCTAAATTGAAAAAATCCTCTACCATTCTACCCCGATTCCCCCAAACTCAATCGTCCCTTCTGTTTCATGGGTTCATTACGTAAATTTATTTTAATTGAGGATCTTGGGCTGTTGTACATTACAATTATTTTGATGGTACCTAGGCGTAACGTGCATTCTACATTTCGATATTTTATGATTGGATGAGTGCAGCAAAGACTTTTATTTTTCTTTATACCTGAGAAATATAAACTCGTTTTAGTTTTGTATGTTTCAAACGGCAGGTGAAATATTTATGAAATTTTGAAGAAACTTTCCCAAATCCCTGAACTAGGATTTTTTTACAATTTTGAGTACCATCGAAGAAATGTTTTACATTCAAAAACGTATTTTTAGGGCTACGAGAGGACCTCGCCGCCCCGCACCTTACCGTGGTGACACGAGGCGAGTGTCGTTCTCTGTCTCTCTCTGACTCGGTACCTCGCGTTGTTGAAGACGATGGTTAACTTTTTACACAAACTTTACATGAAAATATAATGAAAAGGTTAGAAAAAATGAACCAAAAATGATCATCCCTGTTCGCAAAATAAAAGTAAACGCCTTGTTCAGCTATATAGGCAAAAACTGTGTATGGGAATGTATAAAAGGTTTAATTTTGTTGTACTCACTGTTGGCATGAGTGTTCCATGTTTTTTGGTTGGGTTCCTTCTCGTGGAAAAATTGGGACTTTTCCCGGAAGAAAATAATTTTTGTTCGAACAAAGGAACAATGTGAAAGCTGTTCGGTTTTGCAGGTTTTGTGATGAGTCGTGATTTTTGAATCAATTGTGAAATAATTTTTAATAATTTTTAAAAATGATTTTAATTACTTTGCCAAATTTCTCACATGGGGGTTCGACCTACTTGTTCGGAAGAAAATAATCAGCATATTTGTATAAGGGCACGTCCAATCATTCACAATTAGCTCCAACGTCCTTAATCCTATGGTCCAGTCGTCTAAATTAGATTTTGGGCAATTCGCTATGACAAGCTAACACCTTATAAGCTTTAGTTGAGAACATACCGATTGAAACACATACTCGAAAATGCAAAAAAAATTTCATTTCAAAAACTTGCATCTTAAAAACTAGAGCTGTGAGTTATGCTTCAAAATAAAACACTTCTATGAATTGCGTTGGGAAATAGAGGCGTGAATCTTGCTTCGAATCCAGGCCCCGAAGAAAGAACCCTTAAGAAAACTAAGTGAAAAGAGGTGGAAATAATGGAGGTTTGTGAAAGTTAAAAATAAGAATTTGAATTAAATTTTATCTTTAGACCATCAAACTACAAAGTTCCAGAGATAAAAATTCAAATTGGAAATTTAAATAAATCAATTAATTAAAAAAAATGGATGCAATTAACTTTCATGTAGGTCAAAAATTTCTCATTTTGATGAATTTGTATAGCACAATAAATTTTGAAAAAAAAAATTGGTGGGTTCATTTTTGTCCAAAATACATTGTACATGGTTGATACAGGTAATTGCGCTTCTATATAAGTATAGGTTCGCATAACATTGGGCACATTGTGACGGTTAAAAAGCCTTTTCAGTCGTTTTTGACACCCTGTTTAAACGATTTTCGTGGTTTTCAGGTAATTCTGGCATAGCAAATGACTTTTAACAATGTAGATTGTAAAAAATACTTTCGGAACATATTATTTTTAGCCACACAACCTATGTTGAGGGGTTCTGCGTTTATTTTCTTTCCCGTTATTTATTTTTAATTTTATTTGGGGTTTTTTCTTTTAAAAGGCAGTTT